>JAIPRL010003168.1:0-49800 GCA_025469235.1 Pemphigus obesinymphae | reverse complement strand
GACTATGATGAAATAATTGAAGATTATGCAAGATCAAAAGCGCGACGAAAAATATTAGTTTAATGATGTTCGTTTTTCTTTTCTTATATGTATTTATATTATATTAATTTGTTCACTATTTTTTTTTTCATTTGTTAACATTTTGTTCACTATTTTGTAAGTAGATTAGAAAATAAATTTTATAATTTTACAATTTGCTTTAATTATTTTGTTATCATGGGTATCTACGATATTCAACATTCTAGGGCAATCGATAGATTTTTATACTTCATAATACTATTTCCATATCGTATGTATTGTAAGTTTTTTTTATGGGTATAAAAATTGCCAGTATAAAAAGAGAAAGAGGGCATAAAAAAAAATGTGTACCCAGGGCAACAAAATCCTAAATACGCCACTGGTTATCTATATATTGTATAGATAAAATGTCATCTTATAGATAATATATACACCTATAAAATGTCTATAATGTATAGTTAATCCTATTCTAATTATATTTGAACATTCAGGAACTTGGTATTAATTACATAAGTATATGATTATGAGTTATGATACAGATAACTGCAGAGTGAAAAGAAAATTTTTTGAAAGCATGTTGAGTGGTGAATATATTTCGATATTTGGTAATAATAATAATTATATACTAAGTGATTTTACGATGAAACACGCTATTTTCATTTTCAACGTTAGGTAGATATTGTGCAGTTACCTAATTATTTATATTGTGACATTTCAAAATCAATTAAAATTCGATTTTAAATGACTGAATAAATAGGAATAAAATGTTATGTATGTAAACGACTACCAGGTGTCTGAAGTGTTTTCAGCACCTTGAACTGCAAGAGGTTAAGACGGTAATATAGCGTAAACACGAAAAAAATTAAACCTAGTCAGCTCAGAGAACTGTAATACTATATATGTGTACATAGTGAATATATGTTTCCTTGTGGAAATTCTGTCAAATGAAATTCAAGATTTAAGTGGGTGAAGATTTATAACTTATCGCGGCCTTGGGTTTATTATTCGCACCTATAGTTCTTTATATATACGTATATACCGATAATACCAAGTTATATACCTACCTAGTTTAAAACCAAATATAATAAAATATCGACCTTATATTATAATATTATAATAATATTAAAACATATATATATATATATATATATATATATTAGGTAGATATTATGGGATAACATGTAAATCGGTCTTGTTTTAAACTCGAATGATTACGCATAGACGTGTTGAAAATTTAATTTCAAACACAGCTACGGATATTTTTAATGGAATTTCGAAAGAAAAACGAGGCGTTATTTATGAGCTGGCCATATGGTTGAAATAAAATAAGTTTGAACTTTACTATATAAAAAATTAGTCCACGATTTCATAAACGAAAAATTAATTTAATGATTTTATATAATATTGTATAATGTATATATAATATATATATATATATATATATGTATTCATATACGTACCTATATAATATGTAGATATAAATTTTAAATATTTTGAATGTACTTACTTAATATCTATATATATACTCCAACAGTTTAAGTAATAATTACCAAAAAACGTATTATTATTATTATTTTTTTTTATATAAAAGTTTATACTTTGGGCTCAAGTCGACACGTGTTAGCTTTATTTGATTGGGCCCAAAACTTATTAGGGTTTTAGACTAAATAGAATAAAAAAAAAAAAAATGCCAGTCTCCAGAGGAATTCCGATATTTGAAAATAAGTGGCACCCTAATGTACAGTGTATACTGTACACGATATAATTATATTTTTTTGTATATAATTTAATGTATACAAATTAATATAATTAAGTATTTAAATACCATTCATTTCCTATTCATATACAATGTATAATATTATGTTATTTTTTAAAGTGGAAAATAATTAAATAAACTTTATTTTAAATAAAAAAAATATAATAATGTTTTATTGTTTCAGGAGGATTTTTGAATTAAATAATCAAAGACTTCGAAAATGTTCGTAAAAATAGAAAACAACGAAGTGGACGTTAATTATGCAAAGATGCAATAATTAAACAGTATCCTATTCGAAAACGTAAACGATTCTAAGTTCAACCGACTAAATTCATATAATATGTTTAGGCCAAAAACGGTCGTCGTTATACGTTTATAAAATGCTGTAAAATATACACAAACTATAAATTTCAATACCCATAGATTTGTGTCTAGAATTATTATTCCTTGAATTATAAGTTACGACATACCTAGTAGGTAATCAAAACGTATGGTTGTGCATTAAATGTGTTTCTTTACAATTTTATCTAAAACAATGTTCAGTACAACATAACGATGACGAAAAAAACGTATTAAAAATTTATTGATATTTAGCATTTAAAAATATTTAATGGACTATATTGATAGTATGTTTTTAAATAAATATTTATTAATTTAAAAACTAAAAATAGATACCTAAATATAATCTAGTATGTATTATATTGTACAATTATATTATTGTATAAGAGATAATACTACGGGAACGCTGGATCAACTGTATACCTACCCGTTCAAATTAACTATATTTTTGGGGCTATGATTTTAAAACACTATTATATTATATTATTTATATATGTATTATGTACATATAATATTTTATATGACCTTATATTAGTTATTAACTTAATATATATATATTATATATATATATATATATATAATATATATTAAATAAAGCATAGCTGAGTATAATTTATTACTCATGCGTTTCTCGTCTGACACTTTGATTAAGCCTTGTATCCTGAATATACAACGTCTTAATAGTTATTGTAAAAAAAAAAAATCAGAAAAAAGCACACGTGTTTAACGACCTAGGTTTTTGGAACCATAAAAAAAATAACCGTATGTATGTATATACAAACAAAAACAAGTAGTCGACAATGTCCCGTTGTAAGAAAAAAAATATTCCTTTCAATACACGTATAGCTCGCAGTCGTGAGTATAACAATAGGCCGTTATAATATTTATAGCAGAGACAATATAATACCAATTAACAGTGGTTGACAAAATTATGCAGTATTCGCATGTGGATTTACGTGGTGAGTATTTTTTTAAATGAATAAAACAATTGAATACACCGCTGCATGGGAATTACCGAATTGTCGACACCCGACATGTCCACAAAATTTTCGAAAATATATCAAACGAACGAGAAATTTGAGGAAATTTGGAAGCATTTTAATCAATAAAATTGATAGTTATGTTATGTTACGTATAATATATCATTGTCAAAGATGTCCAATAGATGCCCATTTCGTTCTTCATCGTATTGAAAAGTTGCATTCGTATTCTTATCATTGAATCAATTATTATCGTATTTTCATCGGAAAATTCACACAGTTTGACGATGTATATCAACTGGTTTGTATTCCTGGTTCCTCGAGAAAAAAAATGAATGTATCACCAACCGTAATCTCATACGTGGCGAGGTTTTCAATTGTTTTATTCATTATAAACACTCACCGGTCTCAAAATGATGTCTGTTTTTTTCATAAAAAGTCAACGAAATTTACTTAAATTCAAATTCGAAATCAAATTAAAGCTCTAATACGAAAAAAATTCAATTACATAAAATAAAATAAAATTATATTTTAATTATTTTCTGAATGTAACTGCCTCGTATACCGTATACGCGCAAGTATTAACATCATGCATTTTTAGCGAATTTATCCTGTAACATTTTATATTAATTTGTACATACAAAAGTTTATATTAATGTAAAATATTAATATAATATATAAAATAATCAATATCCATCTATGTTGGTAAATAATATAATAGTTGTTTCCTTCTGATATGTAATTCGAAATTAATTTAAAATAACCACTGATGAAGTGTATGTATGGCATACATGACTATCCCATGTTAGTAATTTGTATGAAATGTACATAACAGATATTTAAAGCAGAACGATATATACCTAACTATTATTTCTATTAGGTACTTATATAATATTATTATATACAAAATATCTAATAAACCCTATATACCTATAAGTTATAACCAATCAATAATAATTGTAAATTTGTACAATACAGGGTTATTTGAAAAAAATTATCTGACACGAACTGTTATAGTTCCTCAAATGATGATTACATGTGAATGATCTGTACACCACTGGAAAGAACGAACTGTACACCACTGGAAAGAACGAACTGTACATTTTTTTTTAATTGTTAGTACAAGTTTTTTGGGAACATCTGGAATAAATATCATGCTACTTTCAGTTTTTCCCAAGACGAAGAAGAAAATTAAAGGTTTGCATCACACACTGTTTTTTTTTATCATTCTACTTAAATATAAAGGAAAACCACTATAATGTTCGAACTTTTCAAGAACATTCACAGAACTATTAATATATGTATTAAAAGTACTTGCTGAAAGTGAATGTTTAATGTGAAAATTGTTTCCTTTCGTCAAGTTTTTACGCAGCCGCTATCTCGAAAAAAATGATGTGAGCACGCTATTTGTCCATATGAACCCAAGAAACTTCTATTAGCAATTGCAAAAACTTGGCTATCCGCTCTTTCCAGTGGTGTAGAAATTGTTCACCTAAGATCAACAGTTATAGAGATAGAACAGTTTGTAATCACATGAATTATTTTGAATAATCTTGTATAATAGTTAATACATCATGATTTATGAGTATTCAGTGTTAATTGGTGGAATAGGTAGGGGTTGTTAAGTTGTTTATTTTTTTGGAAATGTATCTTTTCAAACTTTTTTTTTTTTTTGATGGCCTCTGGATCCAGACACTATATATACTGTATCGATCAACTACTACTGTGCCTTCTTCTATATAATAAACATAGTGATATGCTCAGGGTTAATGTTTTTTTTGAATTAATATTAAAAACAAAAATGCTTATAAAGATTTTTTTAAATTACAAGTTGAGTAGACCTATATATATGTATATATAAAGACATTATGGTGCTATGCAGTGGCGTACGCAGGATTTTTCAAAATAATATAACAATATTAATATTATATTAATTATTAAATTATTATATTATTAATATTAATGTTAAACAATATTAATTTAATGACATGAAAAAAACTGATTCAGTTTTTAACAATAAAATATGATATTTTTTATAATACATATTATTTTATATCAAATGTTAGTTACTATACTTTATATGGCATATTATATGAAACGTTATAAAATATACGAGTAATATACGAGTAGGTTCATCATATATATTTTATTTAACTTCATATGATGGCTCATTATTTGGTCAAGTACCTACCTAATTTATCTGCATTAATTTAAGTAAATTTAGATTCTGAGTAGATCGATGATGATGTATACATTTTTTTGGAAAACCTGAATTGTATAGGAGTTTTGGTCTTTTAATAAAAATTAAATTCTAGTTGGTACTTTAAAGAGTTAATCTTTTGATTTTCCCAGTAATTTTCTTGAGCAAAAGAAAATAATATTACTGATAATAATAAAAATGATAATGTTAACTAAAATACCGTTGATGATGGGACTTGAGATAAAAACAATTGGAATCATTATTATTTTGATCCGAAATTCTAAGGGGTTGCTGTGGAAATGGAGCTAATAAAAAATCGTTATAAATCGAAAAATAATATTATACCGAACTTCGCTCATGCAGAATCGCTTTTCTAACTCCATGATTAACACTTGCTTTCAAATCTAATATGATAATACTATACACTATATTGTAATTTAGGTACACGCAAAAAAAAAATTTCAAATTCAATTTCAAACATTATAATAAATAAACTACATTAGGTATATTTTTGTTATAAATAGGTATAGGTACACATAACACAGACAATGGAGAGGGCTTTAGCGTTTTAGCACCCCATTTTGCGTAGTTTTGCGTACGCAACTGGTGCAATGCCACTGTTATGTAAGCGTATTATGACTAAATTACTTATCTATATAGGTTACTTTTGAAGTTTCACAATATGTGTAATAAAATAAAATAATCACTATATATTGTATATGAAATGTAATATTGCGAGAAATTTAAATGATCTACGTCAGTTAACATATATTATACTAAAAACCTATAAAACCTGCAGTTATTTAATACAATATTCATAGTATATAATATGTAATATGTATATCGATCAATATAAATTATACGGTTATATGTACATATATATATATGTGTGTATTATTATAAGTCCCGTGATAGCGTTATAGTTGATTGCCATCGTCGATGGGCTCGGATTTGCATGCTATATTAATTACATGTTAACATTTTAGGATTTCATTGGTTCCACGACTTTTTTTTTTCTCTTTATCAGTCGTATTTATTTACAATTTACATGCCCAGGATTTTTTTATAAAATTCACCTGCACTATGCACTTATATATTAAACCTTCTAACGTATAATATCGTTACACTAATGCCACTATATTTAGCAGCCACAGGCTACTATAGACGATGGCTTTTAACAAGAACAGATAATTATAAACGAGTATGTTTTAAAATGTATTGAAAATACTTGTTTATGATTGGTTCTTGCTAAAAGCTGTGGTTGTGAATCCGGAATAACGGAAACATCACGTATATCTGCAGACATTTTACGTAAAATTAGAACTTTAATTTGTATACAAAGACATATAGGTACCAGTAATTACGGGGGAGGGGACATGGGGGATAAATCTTCCCCCCATATGCTGTATTTATATATTTATATTTTGTTGTTTTATTATGAACTAAAAATA
Source organism: Pemphigus obesinymphae (assembly GCA_025469235.1). Lineage (NCBI taxonomy): Eukaryota > Metazoa > Arthropoda > Insecta > Hemiptera > Aphididae > Pemphigus > Pemphigus obesinymphae. Next base: position 43,056 of record JAIPRL010003168.1, on the reverse strand, counting down.
AAACGATAAAAATTTTAAAACTTCATTAGTAAGTTATCAATATAATTGATTTTTTAAATAATAATAATAATAATAATAATAATAATAATATATTATTTATTGTTTTGTAGCAATCACGAAGGTAGATAAATTATGAAGTATTATATTTCATATCCCCCCCCACCCCCATAAGACATTCTGAAACGCCACTGATAGGTGCCTATATGTTAGTATACAATAAATTTAAGTATTAATGTAAGCTATGAAGTAATTTAATTTTAATGAATAAAATGTTTAAAAAAATCGTACCCAAAATCTCTACTTATCTTATAAGTTTTTTTTTGGAATATTCTTTTAGTTTTTTCACTCTATCAATGTTTACATACAAGTTGCAACAAATATATAAATGTGTAATTATTTAAATTATAATAGTAATAGTTTGTAAGAATATCTTATTATAGGTAAAGCTAAAAAAGATGAAAAATTAAAAATCAAAAATGACACTAATTAAAAACATGTGATTTAAAACATACGCAATAAGTAATAGAGTTACTTTAATGGGTTAGAACATTTTGGTTCTGAGCTCACGATTAATTATACAAATATATATTTTTAAAGTTTTTATACCTACTTTATTGCGAAATTGGTTGACTTGCAAATGTTTTATTGCATTTTATTTTGAAAATATATAGAATATTCTAAAGCGAATACCACGGAGTTTGATAATATATATTCAAAGATTAATATTTAGCTAATAATTATAAATTAAACTATACATTATAAATACAAATATAATAATTATTTTAATACAAAATTGTAGTTGAATTAATTTCATCAAAAAACAATCTATTTTATTTTTGTCTTTATTTAATTTTTAATCTACTCAAATTTAGTTATTTAATTGACGTTGAGTAAAATTGCGAGTTCCTATCTTGTAGGCATCTATTATATTTACCATATTTTATATTTGCCATAAATGATTATTTGCCGTGTTTATTCAAATGACAATAGGTAGGTTTATGGCAATAATATGAGTAGGTAGTTTCCAAAATAATATTTATGAAAATAATAAAGTTGTTTATTCTTACAACAAGTTATTCACTATTACTGTGTAGACATTTTTATGTTCTCGTGTTATAGCTGAGTCATGAAATTTAATACATTTTATGAAAAAAAAAAAAAAAAAAAAAATTGGAAAACAAATAATAAACATTGACATTGAAAAGTGGAAACTATTTTTGCCGATTCAGTTCAAGATCGTTTGTATAATAATTAATACCTGTATAATATAAAACATTCATACAAGATTTAGTCTGATATTATTTTAGGTAAACATGTTTACTATATTTCCTATATTTCTTGTATTTATGTATTGTCTAATAATTATAGGTGTCACACGATTATAATATAGCAGATATTATGATAGTAGATAACTCAAATGAAACGAAAAAAGGTCGTCCATAGATACAGATGGTGGAAGTTGGTCCATTGTCCTTATTTCGGACCTCGAACAGGATAGTGTAATATTATTATTTTAAATTTAAAAAAAAAGATAAATCAAGGCATACAAAAGATGATTCTGAGCAAAATTTAGGATAATATCATTAAAAAAATAAAAAAATAAAAAATAAAAAAATATTGAAACTTAATAACTTCATTATTATTATTTTCACTGCATTTATAAAATATTTCTATTATAAAAGGTTACTTTTATTTACACTTAAGAAAACTACTGGAAAAATTGAAAAAAGATCTCATCAAAGTACTTATTAATTAGAACTAATTTGATATAAAAAAAACATCATCTGATACATAAACTAATATATTAACTTCAATACATATATTTCTGGATTCACATAAAATCTATAAAAATACGTAATCAAATATCAAACATTGTTGCAGTTTTTTTTATATGTTTGATCATCTATACATAATATAGGTATCTGTTGTGTTTTATAAACATTATTGTATTATATTGGCATATTGATACGTAAAATGTTAAGATATCATAAACTACGCGTTTTGTAATATTTAGCTTATATCAGCTATATTATAAAGGTAGACATATTATCGTTTGATTGTAATAATAAATAATAATAATATTAATAATAATAATAATAATAATAATAATAATAATAATAATATTAATAATAATAATAATAATAATAATTCAATTGTATTAGGCTATGTAGCGTTTTAAGAATATATAATTAGATTTTCCATAGAAATACATTATCATACAAAACCGATTATTATGTTTTATCACGTGTTTCGGAAATGCATTTAAACAAATGCGCGGCAAATAAGGTTAAAATCGAGTACGTTCTTAATGGTTAGTAATTTCCTTAAGTATACCACAAACATTATAATTTCATTACATTAGATTTGTCGTTATATGTTTTATAGTACCTAGGCATATTTAATAGGTAGGTACAATGTAGGTGTATGTTTAAACTTTGAAAAATATTTAAAATTTAATTTACGTGGCAAGAAAAAAATTTAATTGTATGTAATATAATGAAATACTTATTCGTCTTTGCCATTCACATTCCTATTAAAAAATTATATCGAAATTATCAAATCTATTTGCAACAATTTATATACACGAATATAATGAAAATATTTTTGTAAATTAATAGATATAGAATCAATATATAAAAGCATTTTTAATTATGAACATATACAATATTTATTTATACTTTATAATTTATAGTTTGAAAGTATTCAACAGGCAACGGCATTAGGTACGGACATATAATTACGGGTATATAATCTGAGTAAAAATTTATAAAAATGATACACTCGATTTTTTACAGATACGCCCCCCTAGTTCGTTTTATTACCACCCCATTTAATATTTTTCTCATAAAAACATTTAGGTATCGCTCCGCCATTGCGTGTGTGTAGAATTAAAAAATTAATTAAAAAAATATCGTAACGCGTATGTAATCAAAATTTTATAAACCTATATCTGTAGGTACATAATTGAAAACGTGTAAAGGTTTTTCAGATATATATTCCCTATCGTTCAAAATATTAGTACGAATATTTACATTACCAGCTATATTATATATACCTACTTAATGATATATTAGCAAGGTTGGGTAAGTTAATCTATTTCTAATATACTACCAGATAATATAGTTTCCTGCAGATAATTTTAAACCATTGAGTTTAGACTTAAAAAACCATTAAAATTTATGATTGAAGTGTTCGTAAAAAAAATTAGTGGTTTTATTTGATTTTTAAAAGTTAAAAAACCGCAAAAAAGGCGTTTCAAAGTATAAATCTTTTATACAGTTTCAGTTTATTTTATATTTTATAAAAACATGCTTTCATATTACACAATTTAATATATTTTTCACACTTCAAAATTAAACTATTTTTTTTTTCAACTCTTACACTGCAGTTTTATTGTACACAATATATATCATTAGAATACGTATATGCTACAGTCGTAGTACAAATGTTAAATAGGCGTGTAGGTTAGGTTAGGTTATTATGTGTGATAATTATGTGTACGTATAATATCATGGATGCTTGCGTCAGCTAAATAAATAAATAACAATGGACATAGTATACACATTATATTTGATATAGGTACACTGACAGAAATAATAATACATAATTTAAATATTTTTATTTTACGGTATATTTTGGCGTGCTTTTTTGAAATGCGTGCGTGGAACACCGGACGATCAAAATAAAACACAATAAACAATTCACAATAATAAGTCTCATCGTCAAGGACCCCTTTAACAAATTAGAACTAAAACCCGTTCACCCCCAGACTATATATATACGTGTTACCCTTTTCGTAATATGCTCACGCGAACAAAAAAATCTTACAGCAATCATATACAGCAACTTAAACTGTACACGAGTATTCAGTATATACATAGGTGCTTATAATATACTTATAAATCTACTATTTTTAAGCATATAGGACATAGGTATTTATCCAGTGCCGGATCTAGGGGGGGGCAAAACGGGGCACAAAATTTAAAAATATAATTTCGTTATAAATTTGAACCAGATATATTGTAATACCTTATATTTTAATAATAAATATGTGTAGTATAGTATATGATTATGATGTTATCGGAAACAATAATATCTGAGTATAATATAGATACTTGTACAGATAGTATAGGAGGTATATCCTATTATAGTCGCGGGCACGAAAAATGAGCACACCAATCGGCAGTTTGGTCACTGCAGATATGAACGATACGTTGTTGAATACCTTATAGGTATCTACTGTTTTTTAATTATTTATTATTTTTTGACCCTGTTATTTTGAATTAATAATAGTTTGAGGGATTGCTCGTCATTTGCAAGCCCGAGAGTTTCTACCTATACTTATCCGTCTACCCCGTATTCTATTTTTCCAATTCGAGCACTGTTTACTAAATAATATGCATTGAGGTATACACGTATTTATAGTCCATTTAGGGGATTGTGGATCACGCCAAATTGTTAGTCCAATAGGTACGATCGCTTTGTGTGATTTTTATCAATTGTGTTATGTTAATATTATATATTTCAAATGAACTATATGTCTTAGTTAAATAATTTTTATTAGTCATTACCGTTAAGATTAGATTTGTTGATTTTAAAGTAGGTGTTGTCTTATATAATATATGTTTCTATAAAATATTATCGAGGTCTAATATCTGTCGTGCCATACAGCACGCAGGTGGCTTTGATTTGATACCAGGTCAAAGATGACAATTTCGCACTTTTAAATAAATATTTTTAACATAAAAGTTTCAAGACTTAAGAAATAATTCAGCAAAATTAAAATCAGTCGGCAACTAATCATCGTTAATTTTTCAAGGTTTTTGGGGTTTAATTGACAATTTTTTTTTTGCTTATATATTTTTCGGGAAAGTTTTCGATTTTTCGTCCAATTATAGAAAAAGCGCATGAATTTTTTTTCCAAATTGGCGCAATTTTCATATTTTTCTGCGGGTTGAAAAACTGACAGATCCTGTATGCACTGTACCTACATATATATATATATATATGTCAAAATAAATTCCTTAAGTGATGGTTAGAATCAGGATTATCAGGTTAAAATATGCATTAAAAAGATATTGCTTTCTGTTTAAAGTAACTTTTTTTTGTAAACTTTATGTTTAACGATTTGTTCACATTTGTTTATCTTCATTAAGCTGCATATATTATTATGCTAATAGGTGTATACATTAGCGTATTTTCAATTTTATTCTATGGGGGGGGATCAAAAAATATTGAAAACCAATAATTTATATAACCTCTATATAATTTACTATAGGCAAAATCGCCAAGTTGACATATAAAGGACTATTAGTCAATGGGGACGGGGGGTGTTACGTAGTCCATGCACTATTTTGGTAAATAATATTTATTCAAAAATATTTTGTTTGAATTTTGAACTTTTCAAAACAGTTAGCCTTAAATGTACTTAATATGACAATATATAAATATTAGATATTTCTGAAAATATTTTGCATTATATGAAAAACATGTGATCATTAAGCATGAATAAAAAGAGTCACAAAATAATTTTTCAATATAACATATTCTATTCATATATTTTTCCTAATTTTCTAACAGTAATATAAAAAAAATCTGTACAGTAAATGGTGGTTTTTATTTTTAGATTATTTTAAATATTTAATTGAAAACTATGAATATTTTTAGTTTAATATTTAGGCATTTTTTTTTTTTTTTTTTACAATCCGAAGATTGGTTAAACGATTAATGATGTTTCTCTCCACTTATCTCTGTCACTTATAATCCTCTTCAGCTCCCAGTATGTTCCTATTCCGGTATCTTCCATCACCTGCTTCAGAAATGGAGTTCTAGGCCTTCCTCTTCCAGGTTTTCCTTCGATTTTTCCCTCAATTATTGTAGTTATCCAAGGACTATTTCTTATTACCTGTCCGATCCATGCTTTCCTCCTCAGTCTTAGAGTATTCCATATTGATTTTTGTGTATTCATTCTTTTGAAAACCTCAGCATTTTTATCTTTTCTGTCCATGATATTTTTAGTGTTCTTCTCAAACACCATACTTCAAAGGCTTCTATTTTGGCTTTTTTAGCCTTCATTATTGTCCAAGTCTCTGCTCCATATAGAGCTATGCTCCACACAAAGCTTTTTATAAGTGCTTTCCTGGTGTTTAGACTTATGTTGTTTGAAGTAAAAAGATTTCTTTTTTTATAATAGGCCTGTTTGGCCTGCACTATTTTACATACTATATCTGTATGGCTTTTCCCATCACTTGTGATTTTGCTCCCCAGGTATGTGAAGCTTTGAACTGTCTCCAGCAATATTCCATCTAGAGCTATGTTCGCATAAATCTGCTGTTTGCTACACATAAGGATATTGGTTTTCCTTTGATTTATTTTCATGTAGTGTTCTTTAAGCGTGGTGTTCATTTTTTCGAGCATGTTAGTTATGTCTTCTTCATTTTCTCCGATTTAAGCAATATCGTCCGCGAAACGCAGCATTTGCACAAATATTCCACCTATCTTTACTCCTCCGATGTTTTCTTTTCTTATTTCTTTTAAGGTTTCTTCTATATATAGATTAAATAAGGTAGGTGATAGGTTGCATCCTTGTCTTACCCCTTTAGCAATTTTAGCCTTCATCTGGTTGTTACTTTTTTCAGCTTTTAAAACTGCGATTTCATTGATGTACAGATTATATATAAATTTTCTATCGTTATAGTCTATTCGAATGTCTTCCATAATCTTAAAAAGTTTTGTCCATTTAACATTATCGAAAGCCTTCTCTAGATCTAAAAAGGCATTAAACAGTAGTTTGTTGACTCTAAACATTTTCTCTATGATTATTCTTAAGCATATTATCGCCTCTCTAGTGCCTCTATTTTTCCTGAAACCAAATTAGTCTTCAGATAAATTTTCATTTATCTTCGACTCTATCCTTTTATGCATTATTTTTGTGAGAATCTTAGAAGGATTTAGGTATAAGTACACCTAAAAGATTGACAGAAGTACTACGTAAAAACAGGATAGGATAGTTCATTAGAGTTGTAAAATATAGATAATGTTAAAACATCAGGTTGGTATACTTTTAAGTTTGAATTGATAAATTTTCTTTAAATGTTATCGTTGATTATTCCTTAGTTTGATAATAAGTTAGAAAAGTGCTTAAAAACCACTACCTAATAATTATAATATAATTGTTAATCCAATTTTGGTTATCTACCAAAAAACTACATCCACATTTGTAAAATCATTTAAATGATGCTTTAATTGGAAACTCAAATATTTGTCTAAAACATTTTTGAAACAAAAAAAAAGTGTATAATATATTTTAATCATTATTAAAATCCCTTTTTTATTTTTTTATGCTTGAGTAAAGCACATACTAATATTTTCGATTTTATGAGATTTTTCAATAGTTTTCAATAATAAAACAAAATTAATAAATTACCTTTTCAAAGCACCTTCTGAAAAAATGTTGTACCAAAAAAGGATATGCATGAAAAACTTAGATCATGACGTCAAATTTTCTGGTCGATAATTACTCATAGAAAAATATAAAACAAATAATTATCATCATAAACGAAAAAAAATCATTTTACACCGCTCAGAAATTAATATGTAGTCATTATATTCATTTTTAGGGCATTATTATTACTTTTTTCAGTCATCACAATCGATTCCCAGTTATGATTCTTTAAAAATTCTATCTACGAAAATTCATTATAGGTATTTAAGTTTTTAAATTCAATATTTTTTGGTTCTGGGGGGGAGGTCTAGTAACCCTGGATCCCTCTTCCCCGTAAATACGCCACTGGATGTGTAATAACCTAAAAATCCTGACAGTGATAATTAAAATTGTTTTAAGAATATAATATTTATATTTTTTTATAATGAGTCCATCAAATAAATGTTTAATATCGATTGTATAAACATATTTGTACGACCATATAAATTTCGAAATTGTTGTTTATTACACACAAAATTACTAATTGTTGTCAACTGTATAACACGAATGTTGTCTTATTTATTTTATAAAATTTTTTGTATAACACTATTATTATACTTAGGTACTTCGAGTGAGTAGGCTAATGATGTCAAATAATTTCGGAGTTTACAGGACAATTAGATACATGTAGTAATAAATATACAATCGGATACGACTATATTAAACTTATCATAATATATTATATTGTTAAAATGTTAGTGCGCTGTATTACTTACCGAATATAACATTCAGGATTCAACTACAGTACCTATACTAAATAAAAAACAAAGCTATCCAGGATGTTAGTTACATGTCGAAATTTTAATTTCGGACCCAATTCTAATGCAGCTCATATATATGCGGAAATAATAAAAAAATCTATTTGAACCCGACTGCTTTTATAATGCAGATTTACGTATTTCATTTACTCGTACTTATATTTTTAAAAACTATAGACGGATCGGCGTCTTTAAATTATTATTCAACTTTTAAATGAAATGTCGAAATTCGTATTGACATTATGCATTTATGCAATATAATATAAATTGGATAAAGGAAACTGGATGTTTCTGAAAATCGTATATGACGTTACAATAATATGTGTATTGTGTATTGAGCACAGTTATCTACATTAAACCTAACTTAAATTATTTAGCGGGGAGGGGGGCAAGCTTTTAAGTTTCGGATTTTACTCAAATTATATTTCTATCTCTAAAATAACGTTATATACGATAATGTTGTTGTTGTCATTTTTCTATGGCGCACTGTGTTGCATTTAACCTATATTCAAAACAACATATGAATATTATTGATATTTCGTCGAGTATAATAACTACAGTTTGTCATTTCGTGCATCTATGTGATGTAAATTTACAATAGCCCCCGCGGGCTTCCATCTGCATAACATATAATATATATATGAGTCATCGCGGTTAGGTCTAGACACGGTCTAGCTGTATTCCGTTCTGTATAGAAATAAATTACTGGTAAAAAAATATGAAAACAACATCATAAGCAGTGGTCCAATGTAGTTGTACAGGTATACATAATATTATACGAGTGTGTTTTTTTCCGCCATATTTTCGGCCGCGCGTCCTCCCGCGGGGATCCTCACTCTTACACCATCTCTTCGTATCCTCCTCTCGTACCGGTGCAGTTTTTCGTTCGTTATAAAAAAAAAAAAAAACACGACACGGTCTGTCCGAGAGAGGGAAACATAACCGGTTTATATTTTGCCCCCTATACGCATACTATACCATCGCCTTTCGACGTGTGTTTTTTATTATTATTTTTTTATTTTTTATTTAACTCTTCCGATTTTTCCGATTGCACGGTCTACCGACGTGCAGGTGATATGTGCACGCGAGTATCCGCACTTATATTATCACGAACACGTATATTATATTATATTATATTATACCGGAGTTTTGTATTGACATTTTACACCGATTTTCTCATATACATATACGTAAAACATTTGCAATCATTCGTACGTTTTTTTAAATTAATTTTTAACGGTTTAGGTAAAAATATTTTTAGGAAAAACTTTTTGCCCCGTTCACGAATTTATTTTGAAATTCCATTACCAATGTCAATATGTCATACTGCACACGGCATATGTGTATAACTTGGCAAAATGCAATCGCTCCTGCAAATCTACACCCACACGAGCTATATATAAAGTATAATGCCATTCCTAAAAATCATGTCAGGTAGCGTGTTTCGCCTTAAAACATATTCATTCAAAATAACATTAAAAAAAAAAACCAGGATTTCTCATTTGATTTTCCACTTATCAAATTTCTATTTTTATACACTTTCATATGATGATATTAATACAATATACATATAGAATAGATATATTTTATACTCTCAAGTTAAAAATTGTTCGGGAAATTGATTTAAAAAAAAAAAAAAATTACTTATTACCAACAATGTTATCGTGCACGATCAATATACAAATAATCAAGTTAAATGTTTATCTATTTCTTCTGTTAATAATAAACTGGTAGGTATTCAAATTGTACGTCAATTAATCTGCAGCAATCATTTTTAGTGTAAACCTTAAGAATAATAATAATCATTATAATAGAAAATAATAACATTCAACATTAAAAATAACTTAACTAATTAATATTTCGTATACGAACATTCCTGAAAATAAAACGACGATTTTTTTCTTTCTAATTTTCTGAGTCTTTCCGAAAATATACTCAATTAACCCTTTCAGCACTACATAGTTTTTTGCATTGTTACCCTCCAGGACTGCATAAAATTGATATTTTTCTATCCAATTTTTATATAATCACAACATTTTTGAAATCATTTAAAGTCATTAATTGAAGACAGAAATTTAAAAAATTCAATATTAACTGAGACACTTTTTAATTTTTTCGGCCAGTTCCCATAACGTCAGGATTGAATGGAATCGTGAAACCTAAAATTTGCGCGCAATTCTTATATCACCAATGATGAGATAACCTATTGAAAATACCTGATAAAATCAAAAATCAAAATATTGATTTACATCATGGAACAAATCGTAGTAAAATTTTTTTTTCGAAAAATTTGAAATTTCATTGTGCATCGATTGATATAGATTTCACGTATATATAAAACAAATATAGATAAAGTTTCATATACCTTGACGGTCCACGGGTCGTGATTGCACCATCTTCTTGACGAGTGTACTCGTTCATAGCGCTCAAAGGGTTAAATATCCGAAAATTTTATGGTTTTACCGAGATTTTCATAATGTTTCTCTCTATATACTATTTACTAAACCAAATATATATATGTGATTTCAATAAAAATATAGATTGCGATTTAATAATATGGTTGTTAATGTACGTCCAATAAAATGTTTGTTGTTTTAGAAATAAAATATTTGTTAATTTAACAGTAAAATAACAAAACGTATTATTGATTTAGCAATATCTTTTATTAATGTTTTGGGTAAAATTTTCCAATTGAATAAGCAAATTTATTCGAATTAACAAATATTTTATTAATTCAATTATAAATAATTCGTGTTCATTGCTTCCTTTCTTCTTCTTAGAACAAACGTTAATCAAAATAGTCAATTTAAATAGGATATTTTTTCCATTTAATAACATATACCTATACCTACATTTTATTATAATAATAAAATCTGTATTCATTTTACAAGTTATTATTATTGAATTATAGCTCGTATATTTTGCGAAATTCACAAAATGAATTTGTTATCGTAAACACGTTTTTTTTTTTTTTTATATTAATTTAACAATATATTATATAGATTAAAAGAATAAAAATTGTATTTAATTCAACAAATATTAGTTTTTGTTAAAATTTAATTATTGCATGTAATTAATTCTACCAATGATATTTGGTTCGGCGTTTACCGGCAAACGCAACCACATACCGTATAACGTGGTAGACAGAATCACCCTGTATATATATATATATATAATAAAATATTATACGCACAACACATATAAAAATAAATAATATAATATATATACGAAACAGGAAACGACGACGCAGACGCCGCTCGATGGTTATATTGCGACGAACGTCCCCGCAGCTTGGGTTGTGCATAAAACGCATTAACATAATAATATATATTACGCAATATCCATTCCCAAATGTTGTCCTTGGCCAGGAGTGTGTGTGTTTGTGTACGCGTTTTTTTTTTTCCTCGTATATCCGCTATTATGGTATTTAGGTCCGTATACATGCCGCCGCCGCCGTTCGTCATTATCATTTTGCAACCGCGTCTCTTCCATGCGTGTACAGTGCCACCGTTCGAATTTATAATAATTTATTTTTCATGCCTATACATCCATAATAATAAATAATAATAATAATAATATTATAACATATATTATACTATTATTCGTGTATTTTCGTACAACCCCATATTTTCTCAGTCGATTTTCATATACGCTTATATCGGTATCATATTTTATTTTGTTGCCATCAAATTTTTACTAAGTAATATCATCGGTATAGAATTTACGGTATGACGATAATCGAATTTTAACAAACGAACATTTGTGGAAATAACACGAAATCAATAAAAATTCATTTTGTAAATTTCACAAAATATATAAGTTATAATCCAATAAAAATGAATTGTAAAATTAATACAGATTTTATTATTATAATAAAATATGTTATTTAATTGAAAAAAAACATTCTGTTTAAATTGACTATTTTGATTAACAAATGGATGTTTGTTCTACGAAGAAGAAGAAAGAAAGAAATGAACACAAAATATTTATAATCGTTTTAACAAACTATTATTGTTAGTTAAAATAAATATGTATTCAATTTGACAATTTCACCCAAGAAATTGATAAAAGATATTGTTAAATCAATAATACGTTTTGTTATTTTACTGTTAAATTAACAAATATTTTATTTCTAAATCAACAAACATTTTATTGGACATATATTAACAACCATATTATTAAATTAATTTATATTTTTATTGAAATCACAGATATATTTGGTTCAGTGTTGATTTTACAATGATGTTTATTTTTTACTTATTTTTTTTTTTGTTTTCTGCAAGTAAATATAAATGCGTATTATGAATTTTGTCTATGAAGAGGTATATACAGAGTTATAGTTCAAAGGCAAGTTGGAGTTGGGCGGAATAGACGGATTCGATAATAAATCTATACTCGTAAAACATCAATCCATGTTCAAAATTATATCGAAGGATTTCTTTTGAAAAATTCAACACAAAAATAATTAAATTTTTATTTTATTATTAACAAAATATCTATTGTAGCTAGATACCCGGTCTATATCTATATAAAAAAAGACCGAGAGATGATAATAATAATACTCGGATAGCAATATGAGCTATGTTTTTTAATAAGTGACTATATACTTTATGTTATCATGGAATTAATACAAACTATTTTTAAAATAATATGTATGATGAAATTAAATTCAGGATATTGGGTACAAGCAAGGATTTTTATGCCTCGGCATAGATGTTCAAGTCGAAAATGCTATCCATATTAATTCCTGTACTCGAGCTTTTTGCAACCAATTTTAACATATGTATGTGAAACATGGTCAACTCGATAAAAGTAATATAGATATACCTATATCTAACGAACATTTTCGAGTCATGTCTGTAGGTCAATAATTAATGGCAAGGAAACTAAACGGGAAAAGTTCGAGAGGTAGTACAAGACAGCAATAAGTAAAGAATATCTTAAGAAACGCATTCACGAGTATAAGAACACAAGCTTGAGGGGGAAATGGTGAAGGTTCTGTGTGGATTGTAAAAGCTTGAGAAGAAATACTAGACTATATTCTTATCATTCGCCCCCACAAATACCTACATGCCTCAGTGATGTATTTGAGATATTTCAGGTAAGTAGTTTTTTGATTGTAAATTGATTTTAATGTCAGAGAGGATATTTTTCAATTTTTTAATAGTTTTCTTAAATAATGAAAAAATATCGTTATAAATCGGAAAATAATATACCAAACTTACTATCAGAATCATTTTTTGTAATGCAACGATTTGATGCTTTGTTTTCAAGTTTTAAAATAATAATGCCCCACTATCCTGACTGCAAGGACCCGAAGAGATGATGGACAAAATTCCAGAACCTATATCATAATATCTATATTCATATTCTTAACTTCCTGTTGATTCTTAGTCATTCAGAGAGTTTAAATAAATATTTTGCGTTGGAATCTAAAAAATTGTAAGAATAAAAAAATTAATTTTTTTTAAATAATATATAGTATTATAACTATAAATAATAACTTTAAATTTATTATTCATAAACCCAAAAATCGACTGATGAAATAATTATAGGTACGCTAAAATAATCATTCTCAGCTAGGTAACTAACCACACAGTGTGCGATTACGCAAAAAAACATTAAAACAAATATATTAATATCGTGTTTGAATGACATGACTCTTATTCATTTTGTATTTCGCATAGCGTTCGTCCTTTTATTCATTTTTTCCGATAATAGATGTTATTAAATTGGGTTTTATATAGGTATATATTATCAGTCAGCCTGGAAACCGCACCCTAGAATTTTGTACTAAACACTATCAAGTAAAATAATTAAAAAATCCATTCGAAACTATACAAGTACCATAATTTTCAATTAGGTAATTAAACAGAAGTATGTATTTTTATGTATATACATATTTAGTTTAGAAAACTATTAGGTACATTTCCATTAAAGTTGTGTTTTTGACACTTTCAATGGCCACGTCCAAAGTATAATATAAATAGTTTTAGATACAAAACATGTATTATAAAACTTTGTTTTTAAATTATTACTTCTTCTATCAATCGATTTATTGGTGTATTATATATATATATATATATACAGCTATTTTCAATACTTACTATAATACTACTAAATAATACCTACTTAAAGAGTGAAATTAGTTGAACTTAATATTATAGCTTAAACGATATGTATAATTTATATAACATATAAATGATATACAATATACTAACTATAGTAGATTATTATAAATAAAAAAAAAAACCCGTTATTCATTCAAAAATGTTTATGATACATAAATAGACTACCTATCTCAACAATTTTTTTATTATGACTCGCCAAAATTTGAGAGATATTACAATATCATCAAATAGAATATATATGTATACATTTTTTTTTTTTTAAAAAGGACATATGGTTAAAATTGTGAGTCAAGGACTATACAGTTTGCACGTGTAGCTGCTACTCGTAAATATTGAAAAACTGCAATAGTGTAAATAATAATGATTATAATAATTATCGTAAAAATGGTCAGTGTCTATAATAGAGTGCCCGTCGGAGCAGTTTGTGATTTTTTTTTTCTAGTTTATGTGTGAATAATAAAAAATAATTGGGGAAAAATGTAAAATACCCGTGATTTATATGTTATATTTTCATGCGTATTATATATTTTTTATGCGTGTTGATAAAATTTTTTATGTACAATTAAAGAATTCTTTATTCTTGGTTCGAATTTAAATATTTACTAACCTGCTGCAACGATTACTTCGCATGGCATATTTTTAGAATATTGCACGAAGAACGTATAAATATTTATATATAAACTTTGGAATGAATAAAATTATAATTTGGCTTCACGGTGTAGTGAACTATTTGAAAGAAATAACACTGTATATAACTTGCAGCAAATCAGCGGGAAACGTTTTTTCCCACGAAATCAAAATTTTGTTGGTAAACTATTTTGAACATCGGAAAAAAAGAGAGAAACATTGGGTTAAAAATATCTAAAATGTCTTTTACATTTAGTCGTAAAATTATTGTTTGACTGCTCTGCTCATTATAATTTATATAAATATAGATATAAGTTGACACCATATATATACGCGTTTCATTTACATATTGTTGAAAAGTAATTTTATTCACTTAATCGTGCGAAATTTGTGTAGAATAATATATTAGCAATTCATATGTAATTTCTCACGCGTTAATAATATTACCTATATTGCATAATATTTTGAATAAAATCGAAATAAATGATAATTTTACGGTTTTCTTTCTCTTTAATATTAATTTACTCTGTTATTATTCCACAAGCGATTTATTAACTAGATAGTTAATAAATAAATAATTATATATATATAATATAAAGACATATCATTTTTTTAAATATGATAAAATTTCTAATTGTGCTATTACCTATAATAATGTATTTGCGATTTTAAGTTATAAGTGCTTGATAACTACTATACCTATAAGCATATCAGAGTCAGGAAAAATTAAAAATATATAAATTGTTTAGATAATATTTATAATGAGCGAGAAAAACTTGATGGCTTGTTTTTTGCAAATAAATATAAATAAGAGATATTTTTAAAAAAGTCTGACGATATTGAAGATTTTTTTTTTTCAGAGATTTTATGAAATATCTCCAAGAAAAACGACAATGGTTAATATTAAACTGAACACAGAAAATCGTTTAATTTCCCATGCTTTTAAGTTTGCTGATGTAAATTATATTTGATTATTAATTGTTTAAATACATGGTAATTATATTTTAGGTAAAGGTATTAAAACTTGTATTATTTACTTTTTAATTGAATACTTGCTATCAGCTGGATGCTGGTTATTTATAAAGGTGACCTTATAAAGTATAAATATTTTTATTGATCTAATAGGAAAGATGGTGGTA
Organism: Pemphigus obesinymphae; assembly: GCA_025469235.1. NCBI lineage: Eukaryota > Metazoa > Arthropoda > Insecta > Hemiptera > Aphididae > Pemphigus > Pemphigus obesinymphae. Next base: position 26,918 of record JAIPRL010003168.1, on the reverse strand, counting down.
TAGTAGTATTTTTTATTTTTAATCTACAGATGTGAAATTAAAGAAGACTAAAATATCGACCGTGCTTATGAAATATTGATTTGAAATAGGTTATATATATATTATATTCAGTTCCAAGTGATCTATATAGGCGGAATAGTAACTAAATTAATTAAAATATTTTATGATTTTCGATAAAAAATCCAATAAAAAAATTCTATAGGTACCTAATATAAGAATATAATTATTTACAACCGTTGTTTTAACTTTTGACTGACATTAAGAAAAGAACATCTATATTTTATATGTTTTATATAAATAATAATAATTATTATTAAAGTCATTCAAACATTGTTAACAATTCGTCTAAAGAATACTAATTTGAAACGCGATAATTTTGATTTATTACCTATTACTATATTGTGTAGGTGTATAGATACCTACAATATGTATTATAATATTTATGTGTATCTATATAATGCCTAAAATTATATTAAAACCATATCAGTTTTACATTAATCCGGAAAAATTATTTAAATTTCTATAATTGATATATTTTATTATTACTAATAACATATGTAATTTAATATTTGAATATATTTATATTTTAGAGATAAGTATACATATTAGTACTAAGAATAAAAAGTGTCCTTATAACTTATTATACAAAAATATTGGTAAGTAAATATACAAATATACTTATTTAGAACTTTCGTTATGTTCCAAAAAATTATTACTGTAAATATTATAACTGTAAAAACATTCAGAACACTACAATTTATATTATTACGTAGTCTTTACTTTTATAATTATATACTAAAAAGTTAACCCTTGTGAGACTTCTTACTTTATAATTTTAAAATAAACTCAATTTTTTTTTATTCGTTTTATTGTTTTTAAGATACTTTTATTTAAGAACTATTATATATATATGGTATACATGGGTCCTGTAGCTTTTATTTTACTAGCTTTTTTAAAATATTTTTTAAAATAGGTATACAATTTCTAATAATAATATATTCTATTAATTCTAATAGATCTATACTCTATACTCTATAGGATTATATATATTGTCCATCGAAAACATTTGTTGAAAACGAAAAACACGGTTCGTCATAACTCATAAGTAATTCATCAACAAGTCAATTTTCTGAAGTTCTATTTATCAAATGTATAAATTATGTTAGATATTTAAATATTAAAAATTTCAAATTAAAATTTACTAATTATAAATAAATTATTAGAAAATTGTTGTGTCTTGCATAAAATGAAGTAATAATATATATTTTAAACGTTAATTTGTAGTTTTAGTTTTTTCTGCAATGAAAATCGTTTTATATGATTTTTTTTATTTGCGATTAGATCATATTAACAATTTAATATGATAAATCGATATTCTAATCCTAGTTTAGAAAATATATAAATAAATAAATCCTTTTTATCTTATGATTTTTATATTAGTTATCTTAAATGCATTATTGGTAATTATGATGGGTGAACAAATTGTTCGTAATTAAATATAATATACGTTTTTGATTTCTGTTTCCTCAACCATGAAGGTCTGAATATGCTTGTGCAAATAATTTTTGTCTGGTTTACCAATATATAATATTATGAGATAAGATGTATTTTATTTATACATTTTGACAAATAATATTTTTGACGAATAAGCAAATTGAGCTATTTAATTACTTAATATTTTTATTATAGTTTATAATAGTATCTATATGCTATAGTATATTATGTACAATATATTTAATTTATAGCCTATATTGGTATTAATACCTACTACCTACTTTGATTGACTGACTTTTTTGGGAGAGGATCTGAACCTTTTTTTTTTCTTCTTTTCTTCCCAACACCTATGTAGCTCATAAGTGAGTATGCTTAATACTGATATTTTATGCTTTATTCAGAAACTGGTCAAGCGTTAAGCAATAACAAATATAAGAGCAGTATTGCTCATTAAAGTAGGAGTGAAGTGAGTTTATGAACTAAAGAAAGACAGACTTGGCCACAATGCTGATATCACAACTTTAATAGGCTGACTTTTTTTTTTGAGGCTATTCTGGAACTTGGCCCTTTTACACAGTTAGGTTTTTTTGGGGTTATCATTCATTTTTGCTGGCTTCAGTACCGTGGGCGATGTGTTAATTTTTTAAGAGACATTGGAAGGGATTTTGTACTTCGTAGATTTTTTCTTGTAAGACCAGTTGAGCCTTTGTCGAGGAGCTGAGTGATTGGCTTCTTGGGTGTTGTCAATACCAGGTACAGATACCCAAGTACGATCTTTAATTTTCTGGCATCGAGTTTTTTTAGTTATATGAAGAAGAACATTATATATAATGATATATCCGATGAAGAATAATACGGGTATAGAGAATATGGACTGTTAAATAATGATATTATAACGATTATTAAAATATTCAATATTTGATGACCGATAAATAAATTAAACATGATAAAATTACGAAAAAATTATGTTTGATAAATATTTACTATCAATTACAAACAATTGTTTATTGTTATTATTAGCAATAGTACCTTCATTGTAATACTGTTTAAAAGAGGTAATTTATTCCGACTGCGCGAGAATCTGCAGATTACATATGTGATTAATTAATTAATAAAAACCCGTACTAGGTAATCTAATCAAGAAAAACTCGGACAAAATTTAAACATAATTTCAGAATGTGAATTTTAATTTAAACGTGGAACATTTTAATAATGAAAGTTAAATCAATTTGGTATTTAAAATCGATAGATGAACATTCATTCACGTCACTTCATGCATTTAGAACTCACTCCCTATAGCAGCATCTAATTTGAGAAAATTGCAATTTTCAGATTTTTCTTTTTACTTACACTATAAGAATTACTTTTGGATCAAATTTCACGTTTCTACTTATACGGAAAGTGTCTTATAATTTTGATGATCAGTCAATGATTGAGTCGGTCAGTAACAAAAGTGAAAACTTTGAAATTCTCCCCTTTTAAAAAGCATTACTATTAAGGCCTCAATTTTCACGCTGTTCTAAGATACTTAAGCTTAATCTATGTTTCAAATTTTAAAAGTCCATTTTAAGAGGAAGCAGAGATAAGAGGGTTAGAAAAACCGGCTGAATTGGTTCGTGTAAGACACTGGTATTGCTGGAACTAGACTGCCGCACTGTCGTGCGCTCAGATATACGACGGGAATGGAATACGATGAAAGAATTTAAGTAAAGTTGCCTATAAAAAAATGGGAAAATATTTAGGCATGATAATTGCTAGTAATACATAAGATAAAGTATAAACATGTTTTTTATTTTTTGGTAATTTTAGATTCTGACTAAATTCTGGTTGTATTGATCTTATAAGTTGTATACATATTATGTAAAAATATACATATAATTTTTGTCTATATACAATTTTTTAAATAGCAGTCCAGCAGTAGTTATGGAGTAAAGGATTTATAGATTGAAAATTTGTTATAGTTTGTTATAGTTTTTAAAGTTGTAATTTTTTGATTTTCTTAATATTTTTTTTTACTACCTTTTATAAGAGAACATTTTTATCGACCAGAAAACATCAAATAATATGTTATCATGATTACCAATTTAAAAAATAATAGTAATATATCAAAGTTCACTCAGAAAAGTTTTTCATATGCAATAATATAACTTTGCTTTCAAATTTGAAATAATAATATTATTTACACCATCAGCTGTCAGAAAACTGAAGGGACGATAGTTCAACTATACCATCATTTGTACCGGACGATTTTTTTTCTATAGAATGTACACAAATAACGGTAGGTACCTATAATATTATATACGTGGTTACGTAGATAATTTATTGCCTATTTAGATACATTTAATGAATAATTTTTAAAACAATATGAAAAATAAAATTGTATTCTTTTTTTATTACATAATACATAATAGTAGTTCTAATATTTTATTATTAATGCCAAAAATAATTGTAGTTATATAACGATTAATGAATATTGGAAATGTTTATTTTGATAATTTTTGTATTTGGACTAGCTTATAGTTAGTGTACGTGGGTATTTTTTCCTCAGCCTTTGTTTCTTTAAGGCCTAGGCATTTTTTATGCGGTCTTTACATTGGATGAAAAGAGTATACTTACGTCGTAGGTATATAATATAATACTTGTTATATTCCCAAGGTATAATACAATTTCGTAAAAAAAAAAAAAAAAAGAAGCTAAATAAACACAACGGTCCCGTGATGTATACATATATTATAAACGTACAACCCATAACGTATATTGAAAACTAAAGGGATTTCTTTCGTCTCGGGGAAACCTTTGTTACGCAAGTATCTAAAAATAACTGCAAACAATAGATTTCGTCCAGGAAACGTAATATTATACATTATATACGTGCATACATGCGACGACCTATTTGCGTCCCTTCGCGACGACTACATAAATTCTTTGTGTACTTAAAACCCCCACGCGATCGTCCTTTTTGGCGCTGTCAAAAGTTTAATAGTAGGGTTCGTCGACAGTTATAAAACTATATGCTAACTATATTTTTATATACACACATTGGAATCCATATATATATACGTGTCATTGAAAATAAATCCCTTTTTTGACGCTCTGAAAACGCATTTATAGACAATAGGCGTGTGAATCGATTTTCAATCTTCCGAACACCAAAAACGTATATCCGCTGGCTTAGGATAAAAGCGAGTTCTAGATTCAAAACCGCACGTTTCAATCTAAAAATAATATCTTACATAGGTTCATTAACCCTTTCGCTCCCCAAGTACGTTACGATGTAATTCGTTTGTTCTTGGTGCATTCAATATTTCTGATAATAGTGTACTCTTATATAAGAATTAATTTTATATGTTCTATAAATGAAAATGTATTTTAAACCGTTAAAATATAATAAAATTACTTATTTTATTATTTTTTTATTAAGAAAAGTTCGTGTTTGATGAAATTTTACAATATTCGATTTATTGCAGATAGGTAGTCGGCCAAATCGTTAAAGGTGTGACATTTATTTGTTTTTGCTCATTACAAAAGAAAAATCAATACAGTCGGGGCCAAATATTAACTTCATTGCCCTCCTAAAAAAAAATACTTCTCTACGCCCATTCCAACAATTATTTTCCGTATTACTTTTGTGTTTTAAATTATATAGCTAATCATATTATTAAGTACCTAATTCTATATTTTAATAAATCATATTTCTAAAGGTTAGATATACGATTATTCCAAGACTTTATTTTTATTTTTGAAGTATGACTTTTTCTGTAATTTGGTGCTTTAAATCTTGACCAGCTGTTACCTACCATATTACATTCGTACACGCAGACACGCTATGATAACGACGATGACTTACATACCCTCTCATATTAAGGTTAATGTGTCTGGGAGGATATAAGAGATGGTGCCAAGAATTTTATCGCAAGAAAAAAGTCCAGTTACGAGACAGTATATGATAATATAATGTACGTTAAACTTTTACTAAATCCAATAAACAAACAGTTGAATTCACTTTGAAATCGTTCGTCTCGTTGTTTGTATTTTAGACAACTTTACTGTACATATACAAGCGAGATCTGTGCATCCACTGGAATATTTTTATTTTCATGATTTCTAAAAGTCAAATATCTTTGGAAACGTAAAATATAGGGTTTTTTTTCGTATACAAAAGGATTACGTTTAAATTATTTATTTATTCTTTATATTTAAATCGGGTTTGAATTCGGAAACATTACAGAAAATGTTTAGACGATCCCACTGTAATTCATTAGTTAATAATTTAAGAGTTAAAGTTTAAGCACCTATTATATCAAAAGGAATTTTTTTGAATTTAAGGATGTCTCGTATCAACGTTTGACGATAATTTACAAATAGTATACAGGCCATCCTCATATAAATTGTCTTCTCTTAAAGTTTGGGATCTATGAATATGAAATAACTTCTACTTCGGCTAGCTCTATTATGCCTATTTCAGAGTTTTTATCTTCAAACATTTTTTGAAAAAGAAAAAATATATAATTATTACATAATCGTATGAGTCTTTCTAAAACATGTATATTTTTACAATAATAGTTATTATAAATTATTGTAAACCATATTATTTGAATTTTACATAGCACATTTTACATACTATACATTGCACATTTTTATGACTTATGAACAACTATATTAATTTTGAGTCAAATAGATATTTCTTCAATCTTTCCATTGGTAAAAAAGTAAATCATACAGAACGTGTATTATCTTTAGATATATTCAACCATTTTAAATAATATTGAATGATATATAGGTATATTTTAGTATACACGATTTTTTTTATAAAAATATTCATATATAGTGTTATAGACGTAAAATAAATAGTTCTAGAGATTCATAAAAATTCGATTACAATATATATATAATAATGTAATATATCGTTCCATGTTTAAACTCTATTATCAAAAGGCGACTAAATTTTCAGATCGAAGCCTTATAAACGTATTATATTTCATCAAAATAATATATGAATATCTATTTATATATATATAACAGAATACACGTTATTATTTTATTTATTTATATACGCCCGAACAGGCAATATTGTAAAATATATAAAAGAAATTATATACAAATAAAATGCAAAAATACAGTAAGAAAATAGTATATTATGTACATATAGGTAAGATAAGGGAATATAATTACGAATCGTGTTAAAATTTAAATGACTAATTAAATTTTGTATGACTACAGAGCTACAATGACATGTTAAAAATTAATGTTAGTTGAATTCATATAATGAAGCATCCTGTGCAAAGGATTATTAAGACCGTAATTATATGAAACATGGAAGAGAGAATGGTTTCTTGAAGAGTAAGCGGTGACACGAAAATAAATGTCGGACAGTAGATTTGGGGTATCAAATGAGTCATCGATGTTCGAAGAAATGAAATATAAATCAGCGTCAGAACGACGAAAGGATAGGAAGGGAATGTTTATGGTACAGCGTAAAAGAGAATAATCATGACGAGGATGTTAAATGTTAAGGATATATGTGACATGAGCAAGGAATTTGTTTTGTACGCGCTCAATATGTAATAGGTCTTTAGCTAAGTAAGGATTCCATACAGTTACTCGAAACTCTAAGATGGAGCGAACCGAAGCCACGTAAAGTATACGGAAGTCGTTAACTGAATTAAATATTTTTGTGTTGCGATTGATGAAACCCAACTCTTTGAGAGCTTTGCTGACGTTATGTTATGTTAATATAAAGGCTTAAGTTTGATGAAAGAGTGAGATAAATATCTAGATCTTTGAAGAGGGAAATATGGTTAAGAGTAACAACACCACAAGGAGTAATTATAGAGAATAGGAGAGCGACGTCTAGAAAAAGTCATTAGGTGAAATTTTTCATGATTTAGATCAAGTCAAATATATATGGTCCAGGAGTAAAAAATATCCAGATTAAAGAAACTATATCCAGATGCATTTTCATATCCTTCATATTAGAGATCCAGTTTTTAATGTAATTGACAAACAAGATGACTAGGAGCGGACTTATGTATATATGACCAACCTGATGAACACCAAAAGGTACAACATTTAATACTGAGGTAAAGTTATTAATATTTATTTTACGAGTACATCTACCATGGGCCAAGCATGCATGTAATTACTACATGGCATAGGTACGCTATAATAATGAAGTTAGGTACTTATTAGCATGAATAAAATAAAAAATAATAAATAAAGCAAAAAGTCGGGGGCTCACAAATAGCTCAACACCGGTCCATATACGGTTGGACACAGCCTGTTGCTAATAAAGGGGGGGTGGTTAAATTCCCACCTTTCACCTCCCCCCCCCCCAAGTGACGTTACTGCCGTAACACAATTATGTTTCCCATATTTCACATAATTTTCACACCTTCTCTGGATAGTTTCCCATGTGTGTTTGGAAAATTTGTTCTATAACTTCGTTTTTAAGTCTGGTGACCCATCTAGTGCCAAAAATTGTAGGCCCATTTCTATAATTTCTCACTTTCTACCTTTTTAAATCTATCATTTACTCTGGCATAAAAAGAAGTTTAAACCATATTAGATAACATGGATTTAGAACTGATAAGTCAACCACCACTATAGTAGCGTCGTTTTTACATCATACATATTATATCTGAAGTTATTGAACGTGGTGGACAGTTTGATGTCATTTTCGGCGATTTTAAAAAAGTAGCTATTGACACGTCTCCTACTTTGTGAACTTTAATCTCTCGACATAGAAAACCCACTCTTCTCATGGCTAAAGTCCTACATCAGTAACAGACAACAGTATAAGTCCTTAATAGATCGATAGACAGTATCAATAGTATGATTAGAACTTAAAACTTTTAATAAAAACCTATTAATAGTCTATTATTGGTTATTTTACTTATTGATTTCCACAAATATAAGTAAATTGAACTGTGTAGTGTGTACACTTCATGTACCTATACTATACTTACATTTACCACAAAACTGGCTATTTATTTGATATATTCTATATGGTTTTCATATATAAATACTAATATACTTATATTTAATTTCCGTATTCTATATTCTATAGTTCTCGGCCCAAACAAGTCCTGATCAACTAGGTAGGTACTATGTTTATTCAGTCTCTCGCCTCGTTTTTTGTTTTTTTTATTAATGTTAATTTTGTTATTGTTATAATATCCTCCTCGAAAATTTAGACGTTTGTGTCTATGATAACAAATATAAAATTGTGTAAGATGGTAATTTTACCGAGATAAAATGTACGCGGGAAGAATTTTGCGAGCGTAGTGAGCGGTTTTTTTTTTCAGTAATTTGAGCTGGTCAAAACTTTTGCCCCTCCCTTTTAAAAACTGAAATTACGCCACTGTGTTGCGTCAGGTATTCAGACAACGGGTAGATATAATGTTATCTGGTCCGCTTGAAAATGTATTTTTTAAAGAGTTGAGAGCAAATGGGACATCATAATAATATACAATATGATATATTATGGGAAAATTAGTATTTTTCACACACAATCGATGTATACTTGTATTGAAATCAAAAGAAAATTATTTTTTCTGTGCATTTTTTCATAATATTATATAGTTACGATTTTTAATTATTGTACAGGTAACTATTGAAAATCGTATTCAAATAATATATATATATATATATTTTTTTTTTTGTTAACAAATATAACAAAGTACCTGCTTATGCGTAATAACTGCAGTGATACGGTAGATTATTATATTATACATCTCGACTTGAATTCTACAAACATATTTCCTCTACAAAGTCTGTATGGAGTTGTGTATAATATAATGACGGTGTTTAGTGTATACTATATATAGATTTTAGATATAATATATCTTGAATAAATATTTGGATAACCTAGTATTCTACATTTTACGTACATTAATCGATTGTTTTTCATATTGAACCGTTCATGCTTTACGTTTATTGTCTTATATTTGGTAAAAAATATAAAAGTATATATAGGTATTAATATATTATGCGCATGTAGGTGTTGTTATTAAAGTGACATATTTTTTTTAAAATTTTTTTTCCAAACTTGAAATTTTTGCCTTCTGGTTGAACCACACCTCAGTACCTCACGTATATATATATATACAGGTATTTATTATTATTATAAGTGTGTCCAAATATCTCTATATATTGAGAGTTATAAAAAAATTCAAATTGTATATGGGTGAACTTGATATGATAAAACATTTATTGAGTCGACACCAAAACGTGCCTATATTTTCATATTGTTCAAAAGAGCATTTGTGAAAACTTCATGATTTGTATCATACAAATTTGTATCTTTGGAATCTCTATAAATCATTCAGTAATGTTGACAATTTGTATTCAAATATATGACCTGCCCACTCCCATAGTTTTGTCTTAAAATGCATTCCAATGTTTGGTTGTATTGTACAATATTTCTGAGTCCGTGTTTTTCCTTCTTTCGTATTTTTCATTAAAATTTTATAATTAACAGTAATAATTATGCATAATGTCACCGAGCCCAAAATCGCTAAGAATTTTTTTATGAAAAAAAAAAGATTTATCATTACTTTCAAATTAATACATCGACTACAAGTATATCCTATACGTCGAGCAAAATGCTTCCACTCTCTAAAGTATAATTTACAAAAAATTTCGATTTTTAATACGAGTCTCTGATCCAAAGTTTTGAAATAATGTTAATTTATGTACTTTTAATGGTACTAATAGTATGAGTGAAATGCAGTATATAAAATGCGTTCCATAAAAAGTTATTATTCCTCGTTTGTTCGGATTTTCGTTTTACGATTTGACTTTAACGATCGCTCTCAATTAATGGTTTCCTCACTGCACATTTCAATATACAAGAATGATATATTTTTATAGATTTATACGAATATATAAGTACACCATACAACCTATTTATAGTGGTGTGACCAACTTTCCAACTATACATATGATTCTTCTCTTGAAAGCCATCACTGAATTTTCAAGGAATGGTAGGTGAATATTGATGGCGGTAATATGGTATTCCTACTCATAATTAATCTTAAATTAATAAGTATTTTATAAATTAAATTTAATCGGAACGAAAATTCAGTTGTAACTTTAGTTTATTTAGTATTTATAGTTATTCATTTCATTTTTCATATTGTTGATATAATTTTAATTAGTTTAATAGTGGTAATTTATAATTCTAAAATTTTTTTTAAACATTTTACAGATCATAATGAAATATTGATTTGATTTTATTGAAAATAGACCAAACAATGTCGGATCATAATAGTACATTGTCGGTGAGGATTTAGACATAATATAATTTTCGTTTAATATTATTGCCCAAAACCAACGATGCAATTTTATAACTTCATAGAGGCTTCTTCAAATCGTAATATTTGACTTGAAAAAGTAAAAATATCTCAAAACCTTTGTATTCCTGTGTAATTTTTCAAAAAGTAATCGGCCATTTTTCCAATCGGATTCGTCAAATTATGAATTTGATATTTTTTTATTATTATTCAGCTCCCCGAGAACATAATAAACAAAGGAAATAGAAACTCCTATCAATTTTTCGTAAGAAAATACTTATATATATATATATATTATATTATAGATACCTATTTATATACATATAAATCTAAATGATGTTATTAAAAATTAGTATTTTTATAATAATCATAAAAATAATAATACTGTTTAACTTTTAGTGTTTTTAACGTTAAATTATGTATATTTTTGGTATAATTTTGGACCTCAGATTTTTAGGAATATCTATACAGAGTAATTATTAATGACTGGTGATTTGGTGTATATTTATATTAGATAAAAATATTCAAACCTACAATTTTCAAGTTCAGCATAACACTAACACTGTTCATCATATAGTTTATATCTATATAATATAATATTATATATTATTACGATGGTCATCCTCGGATACGAATTACACTATAATATGCATACCGCGACTATAATAAAACTGACTCAAAAATACCGCCGTAACGCTCGAAAAAATCGTTTCTACTGATTAAATATATGCACGTTTCGTTATTTTTCTCTTTTTATTTTTATTTTTTGTTTTTATCAAGATGAACGGACAAATCGCAGTTTTGAGTGTTCGTGTGAGGGAAACAATAATAACTACTATTTTTTTTTTTTATCAATTTATCAATTTTTTTTATCAATTCGTTGGCGAAAGAATGAAAAACAAATTCTTATCTTTTAATCCAACTCGGTCTGTAAAATGTGTCTAATCTAAAATACTTACTATGTATTTTAATATTAATTTGTATATAAGTATAAATATAGTATACAAATATTTATAACTGAATAATTTTTATAAACCACGTATCGATTAATTCATTTAAAGCATTGTTATTTAATATTTATATGTTTATTTGACAAAATCGTGTCACTACATTATGTTTTATGAAATTTTATTGGTTAAATAATTATAAGTAAAATATTTAAAAATGTGTAGTACCCACTAAATTTTAGGTACCTATATTTATATGTGTGTATATATATATATAATTTTATTTTAGATAATAATTATATTTTCTGCATATATAATTATACTAAATTATATCTAATCGAGTAAAAAAAAATTGATTTGATTAAAAGAAAAAAAAAAGTCATTCGCGTAAATATTGTCCCTAAAAACCATTGAAATTGCGTCTTTGGTATAACCGTGCCCCTTGCATACGCCACCTTGCTAGGCCCTCGCCCGGCTCCGAGTGTAGATATGAGTATAGTAGGTATCTACTATTTTATTAACTATTTGATTTCATATTATATTTTAAAACAATAATTATTAACCTAGGGAGTCACTAGCAATTTAATTTAAAAAAAAATGTTTTGTTATATACTGCCAAGCTTAAGTTATTCATGAGATAATTAATTTTAAATTTTCCGGTTAAGATAATTTATAATTATTTTTTATAATAATAGTAGGTACATTATTATTTATTATTATTATATTATTACTATTTTGTGTTTATTTATCAAAAAGTCTAATAGATTAAATTTGTCGAAGAGCTTGAAAATCAGCGAAGACATAACTCTAAACAAGTTTCTTCATCGACCTAGTTTTCCAAACAGTCTATGACACCCATAAAAAATTAAACAGCATACGTAATAATATATACCTATTTTCTACACTTGAAGAAACTCTATCTAGTGCTAATATTTAAGGACTATTAATTTATATATGACAAATATTTTTGGAGTCCGTTCAACCTTGCAAAAGTCGAGAAACCACTTACCTATATATATATATATATAAAGTGAATTTTCGCGAAAATAAAACACTGCAATAGGTATAGTATGATACGAACTAGAATATTTCGATTTGAAATTACTCGGATAACAATAGATTATATTTCCGAAAATATCTTGAAATTTTCTTTTAATTGGTCGATATAGTGAAATATGTTATCATTAAGTTAGATAGTTAATTACAAAAGTATTTACACTATTGTGAATGTCTGTAGCAGGAAACAGGCCGACCTTTTGAGTTGTGCATTTCTAGAAACGGCGTGTAACTGCGAATAAATATCGGGGCACTCGTGTCACCGCAACGCGATAAAGTAAATGTTTACGTACAAACAAATAGCGAACACAATAATTAAATCGCAAATTTAGATCTCGAGAACTGAGGTATCCGTATATTAAATATTAACATAAATCATAGATGCATATCTCGAAACTATTTGTACTATGATTGCACAATTAATATAATATGGTTTGGTCACTATCTCCGGTCATAGGTCGTTCGTGCACACTGAGCAACGTTTTAATTGCACGCAAAGCTCATCATCGTCTTCAAATACGTTATGGATGAAACCAATTTTTCAACAACAGAACGTCAATGCAACGTTTTTGTTATCTCTAACAATAAATTTATATAATATATAAACATAGAAAAGTCACTTGTAGTTGGCTGTGGCAGGATTTCTATGTATGGTTCGAATATAATATTATACTCGTATAACCTATTTAATAAAGTACCTTTAATACCTTTAATACCTTACAATATGATGCAATATATAAAATATATATATATTTGTCAATCACAATCAATTTATAATAATATTTATATATTTATTGAAAATTAACAAAATTGGTAGCTGTTACCTGTTAACCTACGTTAATATCATGAAAATGGAAATATTTTATTATTTAATTTAGTTTTGATACACTTTTTACATTCAATATTCCATATTAATTAACGTAAATGTATCTGCAATGTTGATCACTGGTCAGTATTACATTATTGTCAAATTTAATACAAATAGGTACCTATGCTAATCGCCTATAATGTCTAATAGACATGCATAAACGCCGAAGTCCATATTCGTGTATGGCGGCCACTATATATTTTAATTTTTTTTGGGGGGAGGAGGATTGGGTTCTGAATATATTTAATATATTTGCCGTTTCTAAAGTGAATTCTCGAATTTTTGGGATAATTTACGCATATTTGTGGGTGAGAGTTTGAAGGTTGTAGATATACATGCTGAAGGCTCTTGTTTTCAGCTTCCTTCGATTGACTGTTGACTTGACTACTGTATTGATCGCATGTTATTACTTAAGAGTTATAACTTCAGTGACTTGAATTCAACATTTGAGATCGGGAAAGACATTATCAGGCCCCTATAAAAATTCAATTTATAATATATGTATTTACCTATATTACGTAGTACTGTGCTCAAACACAGAAAATCGCATTCTTTTCACTTTTCGTCGAGGGCTGAGCTTATAGCGATAACTGATATTAATATCGGTTAATATTGGAACTATCGGTAAATTAGGTGTTGGTTTCTTATCGAACCAATATTTATATCGATTTATATATCGAATATCGGATTTTGAATCGATATATCGGTTATCAGTTTTATATCGGCAATATATGTCGGAAAAAGTGGTATTGACCCAGCACTACTTTTTATTCGTTTTCGAATTCAAATTATATAATATGTTTTGTCCAAATACAATCTATAAATAATTTCGCATACACAAATATTTAGTTAATTCGGAAAAATTATAATGCAGGTAGATACATATATAGTACAATAGCTGATATAGCTTAATAAAAATCATTATTATTTATTTATTTAATATTGTTTAATTTCATCAATATAAAGTGATTTAAAGGGTTAACCTTTTGCCAAAAAGGTAAACCTTGATATTCCGTCATTTTGATAGATTCTCAACATTTTGCGTTCTGGTTAGATTTCTAACAAATACTTTTGGAAGGACATTACAGAGTGTTGATTTCTTATTTGTATCATAGCATGTATTGTATAGGTAAAGAAACTCTAGAGTTGATCTACATTCAAATACCTACATAAAAAAAAATATCATATTTTCGTATATTTCCTGGTGGCGTGGGAGTACGTGGTTTGACCGGAACCGACCGAATATATATAAGAGCTGCTATATATAGTCTATATACACGTTTTGTGTTGTTTTTTCAAATGGCTTTTTACTTTTCATAAATACGAATACATAATAATAATAATAATAATAATAATAATAATAATAATAATAATAATAATAACAATAATAATGTAGATGATGAGAGAAACCTGTTGCTCGCGTAAACCTTCCTTGTAGAGTGCGTCGTCATATTATATAGGCATCAGTGTACACCGCACTAGAGATCAATAATTACGACCGCTGTGCTTTTGAGTATATTTTGATTTTATATATTTTTTTTTTTCATATTGTCTTCTAATATTGGTTACTTACATATAATATATGAGTACGGCAGAAAGAAAGAAATATACGACGATAATTTATATAAAAATATTAAATAACATATAGGGTAGTTACCTATATCTATATAATATGTACAGGGCCGTATCTAGGCACTGGCAAGAGGGCTTTTGCCAGGGGCGCAATAATACTAAAGGTGCAATTTCAATGAGGGTGCGCCTCAATTTACTGATGATAATTTTAGGCGCGTTGTATCAGGAAAAACTGAGACAGAGTGAGCGTTTCCTTAATGATTTTGAACAGGAAAAAACAAAATAATTTTTTCAACTTTCCTCCGAAAAAAATACTTCAATTGAAGGGCTCCCTGCAACAACAGGGCAAGTTCATTTTTTTCGAAAATCAGTTTTTGATCATTTTGAATGCGCCATATCATCACGGTTAATACTGTTCAAGAACAAGGTATGTCCAATTGTTATTTACGGAGATAACGTATCATATATTTTATACTTGATAACAATATTTTTATTTTTTAATTCTTCACTATTGTTTTATTATTTAGTATCTAGTTAGAACTACAAAATTGTAACTGAAAATATTGTATTTTATGATAAAAAAATCATTCAAGTCCATACCAAAATAATAAACATGAACAGTATTATACTCTATGATGTACAAAGCATTATTCAATATTTAAATATTATTCGTGTTAACGATCACTTATAGTGGTTACTTATTTTTATATGTAACGATTTTAATATTTAATAAAAAAAGAGATATTTATGTTAAAGATGGTTTTTTATAATGATATTTTTTTAAGGTAATAAAAAACAAATTGGGTGATTATAAGGTCAGCAAGAGGGGACGGGGAGGGGGTACTGTCTCACTAAGAAAAAAAATTTTGGGTTGGCAATTATTTGGACAGTTCAATCAACACATTTGTGAAAAGCCCTTGTTTTTCTTATTACTCTACCACAAATATAACATAGGAATCACAGTGATTGAGGGGGGGGGGCAAATTCTGTTCATTGCCGGGGGCGCTATTGAGTTTTGCTACAGCCTTGATTTATTTTTACATATTTATGTGTCAATATATTATGAATTTAAACTTAAAAATTTAGGTATTACAGCTGCAGGTGGACGAAAAAAAAAAATTGAAAAACTTTCGTCATTGGGTCACCCCAACGTGTATGTGTACGAATTTACGGTATTACATTCAGAAACATCCTGTATATACACGGTGAAGATTTATAAAAACAACGATGTAGACTTTCGTGGGCATATATATATATATATCATTGGTTGAAATATACCAGGTTATTGCCAATTACCAAATCGCTATCAAATATAAATAAAATGGCGGGCGTTAGGGTGCACCATAGAATACTAATACTACAACTCTATGATATCGTTTATCAACTCGTAGAAAACTGTTCTGTATTATCATTGGTAATTTTGTAATGTAATCAATAATAAATAGCTCATGAAAATACAACGAAAAAAACCAAGATTTATATTAATAAAATAATAACCGCCACTATTTTTACTCGTGCCAACTGGAGACCACCAATTAAGCCGGTAAGTTTTACTTAAAATTTTAATTGGAACAATACCTATTTATTTCCCGATCAGTTACGAATCGACAACAACGAGACAAACCTCTGAAATACTTTTCAAACATTGGTTCATAATGGTTTCCTTCCCAGAGACGATGTCCGTTCAGTGGTTTATAATTTTTACTAATAATAATGAACAAAATATACAGTAGTTGTACATAATATGTAGGTACCTACATATTATTATACGTTATCTTAATTCGTAGGTAAAGCCGAAAGTGAAAACAAAACAAATATTAAATAAATTCACGGTAATAATTTATTAATTATTATGATTATACGTATGTATATTATTATCATTTTATCGCAATTTGAAATATAGCCTAATTATGCGCGGGAACATTTAAACCAACGAAAACGGCGGCCCTTACGACTGCCATTTTATTTCCTTTACGCGAAAAATGTCGGAGTGGGGAGGGGTAGGTATATATATATAACCTGGTATATTTCAACCGTGTATATATATGTGTGTTTTTTTGTGGTACAATATCCAAGAGGGCTGTTGACCCAGCTATAGGTCGTCGGGTTTTTTTTTTTTTTTGTCGTCATTTCTTTCTGTATTGCTTTCTTCTTTCTATCCACGCGCGCACCGCGTTGTTCGCCCTTCCTTCCGCTCCTTTTCGAAGACGTAACGAGGTCAAGCCCGTCAAAGAACTCCGCTCGTTTGTACGTATATAATACACACAAATAAATAATCACATTATAAAATATAACGGAATATTTCTACGACAGACATAACACACAATACGCGCGCGCGCGCGTCATTTAAACATTTTCACCGTGTATGATAATAATAATATAATACTGTATGCGCACAACAGTAATCGACCAGCGGCAGGTCTGGGGTGACCGTAAAACGCGCGCAATAGGTGGTATACTATATAGGTGTATAATATAATATATACCATATAATAATCGTATGATATTCAGTCGGTCGACAAGCGGATGGAAGAAAAAATAAATAAATAAAGGCACCTGTACGTTTGATATTATTGTTGTAACGACGACGATATGACGTCCGAGCAGACCCGGTTTCGTTCCATTTGACACACATTTCGCGCGCACAAAACGGCGGGGGAAACGACGAATATTTCGCACAAAACGTGCAAAACTAGAATGTTCCGCCGACATAATATTATGTGTTAATATACGAGATTAAAAACGGAAATAACCAAAAAAATGTACGATTGTAATACGACTAAAAACGACGACGTGTTACCGGGGAACATATATATATACTCGTCTATATTATAGCCTGCGTACGAAACAATACCGCATTATATATTATAATATGCCTTGTTGAATTATGTGCACCTACTCGTACACGGACGTATTATAACGGTATTTTTCTATTCCCATAAACAATATATGCGTCTTGATTATAATATTTATAATATATAAGGAAGAAAACTCGAACCGGAGATAAATTTGACCACACCACGTTTGTACACGCTGCTGCCTACCTCCAGCACGGTCGTGCACGAAACCAATCCTAATCCGATTACAGAGAGATCCGATTATTATATTATACGGCCTATATACATTTATATATAGGTATTATATAGGTAGTTACTGCATCGTGATATACGCAGTTTAAAACGCATCGAAATTCTAGTGGTGCAACTAATGCAACTAGTGTAGGTTTATTATAACACGAATTGACTTTTTTACGACCGTAACGAGTAATGTATTATTGGTTTTATAACGACGCGTTATTTTTTTTTTTTTTAAAAACGTTTTTGTATGTACCTATACTGTTGCGGGTAAAAGGCGTCCTGTAGAAAAGTCTTGGGGTAAAAAGCTCTCCGTTAGAAAATTCATTCGCTAGTCAATTTTTTACATAGCTATACTTTTTTGATTTTCCACATTGTTTTCTGAAGTGTAAAGGAAAACTACTGATCTTAACGAAAAACTGTTATAATTTAGAAAATAATAAATAAACTATTGTCTTAGTTACCGACTGTTTTTACACATGTTTTTTGGCTACGAGAAATCGAGTAGAAGCATAAAGAGATAATATTTCGATTTTCCTTTAACGTTTTAATGTTTCTAATACCGAAAATTGTTATGAATTGGAAAGCTGTAATATTAGAAACTTAATATTTACACCAAATATTTTACAATACCACTATATTTATGTGGTATAAATTTCAAAGTCTTTTTTACCATTTCTGAGTCATATTTATACAATTTTGAAATTTATTTCAATTATGATTTTTTGTATGCATAATACAAATGTATACACTTTTTGGGGTTACAAATTTATTGAAGTTAGTTAAAAGTTAATTTTTTATTTTCTCAATAATTAGCGCATTAGAAAACTACTGGAAAATAACGTTAAATTGTTATAAATTGGAAAATAATATTACACCAACCTTTACTCAGAAATTTTAAAAAAACTTTCGTTTTATCGAAAAAAAAAATGGAGTGAAGTACTTCCATTCAACTAACTGGTTTATTTTATTTCTTTCTCCTATCACTCGGAACACATCAGACATTATAGTGTGTATAATATGTATACTTATATTAACAGTTATATTTGTCAAAGCTAGGCAATTACCTTAATTTTAATAACTGTAATACTATTACTTTATAATTAGGTAATTAGTAATTACTAATTATACGGTTAAATTATTAGTAACCAGAGTAGAAAAAATGGGATCAATTATGTTATAAGTTATAGAAGACAGTAATTATTTTTATATTTTTAGCACATATGTGGTATTAATACACAACATTTTTTATATGTTTACCTATATATTTTTTCGTATGGAAGGAGTTGAGTAAGTTTTCAGGTGAATAGTTTTCTGAGAGCAAATTAATTTTATAGTTGGTAGGTCGTGATGTAATAAAATTAATGTTGTGTCTGGATTTTTAAAAGTTATAGTTGTTGGGTTATATTCTAATCCAACGTTATCTAGGGTACACACCACGTAAAGATATTTTCCTTGTACATATTGAAACTAACAGAGGCTCTACTAAGCAATAGAAGGTTTTTCATAATACTTAATGACAAAAATAGTCTGTGAAGAATACCTAAAAATGGTTTACCACTGAGTAGCGTACTCGCGCTAATGATGTTCAATATATTATTTATAATATTTATTATTTATATATTATTACACATACTCTAACGGTCAACCAATATTAAGTTGTCAAAATATGAACTATTATATTCGGCATATATTATGTTGATAACTCTGCCGAAGTAGTAGTATAGGTACACGATGCTATTTTCGACATTGTGGAGAAAAAACTTATGAAGATGTTTAGATAATTCGGGGCATATATATACATATATAATATCATAACATTAAAATCCATCAAAAACTCAAATATGGTCCTTCCAACTGAAGAGCCGAGAAGCAAACCGTAAATTGAACGTAACCTTGGACGGTATAAAACTCAAAAGTACTCAATACCTAAAGGCCAAGGATATATTATATATAAGTATATCTAATATCTAGGAGATTCACATTGGATAGATTTCTCCAGAAACGGGATTAAGGGAAGAGTATTAGTATCCCCCCCACACAAATGAAGTCAGTCGGCAAATGAAAGTGTGAATCTTTTTTATTATTACTATTTCCTAGTTTTATTTCTCAATTTTCATTTAGTCGGCTGGTGATCCCCTTTCCACAAATATTTCTTAGACTCGTCCCTGGATCCTTCACAAGCTGAGATCACTATAAAAATATAAAATAAAAATATCCGCGTGAAATGGATTATTACGGAAAGCAGACATACTTTAAGGGCAAATGCCATGTCCCTGTACATTTTCACAGGTAAATACGCATCCGCGGTATGGGAAAGATCGACTCACTTAAAAAAAAAAATCAACGTTACACTAAATAAAACATTGAGATTAGTGACTGGCTGTTTAAGGAATACTGAAGTCGTGGAAATGTATTGTTTAGTTGCAATCAGAAGGTCAGAAAAAACAGATTGGGAGAAAACAAAAATAAAAAAAGACCACAGAGATCCAATGTATGCAGTAAAAACGGGTAATTTCAGACTAAAATCAATAAATAGTTTTTCGTTTATCGGCGACCATATGGAAGAGGAAACAGTCATGAAAGAACGAAAACGGTTAAGCAATAATAATAAATGGATACTCAGTGAATTTTACCACCAATGAATCAGCTGGAGTGGTCCACATGGAGAGCGTATATCGTATGAGAACAGGAGTTGGACGTACCAAAGACAATCTGAAGAAATGGGGACTATTTGACATGGGATGAAGCTTAGGACGAAACACATCACACAATGCTTAATTTCCCCTAACTCGTGAACACAAGAGGGACATCTTAAATGTAAAATACGTAGCCCGATTCTGGAGTGAAACAATATACAATATTATAATGCAGTGACTAGTAATGATGCCATATTTTATAGTTTTATTTTTATTTATATGTATTTGTGCCTGACATGAGAAAAAAAAAAGATGGGTAATTTTTCAATTTTCCTTGTATGTAATAGTTTTCCTAAGGCCCATTTACTACACATGTCCGAACCATCCGGTCCGTCGTCGACGTTCCTCCAATTATTTGGTAATAGGGATATTTACATGTTTCCGTTCGGTGTCAGTACTGTCCGGTCTTGTGATTTTAAATTTGTTGGAGACGATGTTTTTTAGAATTTGACTGATACGAATAAACATTTTACGAATGTGTGTCATATATTATAAAGCAATTACTCACTAAACTGAACCGAAAGCTTAGATACTGAACGGACACGTGTCAATCGTCATGCACAGACATGGAACGGACGTATGTAAATAGACCTAAAAAGAAACAAGTTAGAAATGCCCACTCGGTGAGCATGCTAAATTTCCGGTTTCTAAACGTATTTTAAACAATAAACTATAATTCCATAAACATTTAAAAAAAAATATGTATAACTATATACATAATCATGTGTAGAAAACAAAACGAATAATATCTATCTCTCTAGTGACCAAATCAAAAATGTCTCCAGTAACCTTAACTATATGTACTAGTACTAGTAATTATACGGACAAACGTGATACGGGTGGACAGACAGACAGACAGACGGACGAACACAACGGGGACATAAGGTGTCTAAACTTACGTTTAAAAACCTAAAGCTACTAAAAATGATTATAAAATGGAAAATAATATTGTAGCAAACTTGGTTTCAGAATCGTTTTTCGAATGAAATGATTTATCTGTACTTTCAAATTTACTAATTTATTTTATTTTGCTAAGATTTTTTTAATATTAAGAATATGAGAATTAAGTTTATAAAGATTATTATTGACTATAAGCTGTACACCATATTATTATATCTGTGATTATTGAAAATGATTGATTTTTAAAATGACAACAAATACAACGAAAAATACCTAAGTTAGTTATTATTATTTTGTTATATTATGTATAAAATCCAAACTAAAACAATTTGTCTTTTTTTTCCCCCTAGATTCGTGATAATTATCGACCAACAACGGGCCAAACCAAAATGAATAATACTATAACGAAAAAAAAGAATTCATTTTATTTTATCAATAAATATATCGAATATATAAAATATATTGAAAACAAAAGTATTAATTCGGAAGTTTACAAAGTTACTATGGTATTTATGATATTGCCCAGCCTTGGTATCTATATCCGTATAATATCTTCTATTCAACAATCGACGCCATCTGTGGCCAATTATATTATATATACTCCAACAAGAAGACTGCGTATATTATATATATATATATATATATATTGAACTTCTTCGTGTCCAAATCCCTAGGCATCGGACGACGGCGTCCGATACGAATCTGACATTAAAAAAAAAAAAAAAACGTATAGTTATTTTATTTTACGTTTTTACCTGCGGCTATTACAGTACCTGTATTAAGCCCACGACGTAATCTACTTACGTTATATACTCGTATATACATTATATAGGATAGGTGCACGCTGCAAAAACTCGAAGTCGTGTTTAGGGCTTTAATGCGTTATAAATGTCTTATAGTGTCTCATAGTATACAGACATACAAAATTATCGAAGGAAAACACTACCGATCGGGTGTAATTGATAAATAATATAATGTGGAATCGACAAAAAAAATAAATAAAAAACAGGTGCGCACCAGTGTACAATATAATATATACCTACCATATAAATTACTACATAATATTATGTTAAACGTATATTATTTTTATAGGAGTCCCATTATGTGTATATAGTTTATACCTATGCACTTATGTATGATAATCTCCGCCGTAGTCCGTTATAAACCTAGCGCACTGCAACTCATAGTGCATGTCTTGCAACAATATTTATATGTATAATGTTTACATTGCTATTAAATAAAATTAAAATGTTTTTAAAACGTCAAGTATATATATATACAATATACTCATTGCACCGTGCAATATAAATACGCCATCACAGTATAACATTATAGTATATTATACAGTAAATACCGTTATTCTACGTCGTTAGTTGGGACATCGAGTATTGTTCGAAAAAAAATAACGCATTTTAAGGAACATTTTTTTAAAATATACATATTTACTATTCAATATACATAGCGCATGTGCCCAAGTCCATACATGCCAAAAATTAATCTTCTAATCACTTAACACGTACAAAATATGTCTAATAAATCATATATTACGTAATCTTCAAATACTCGTAGCCCTCCTCTTTATGTTACATTATAGCGGCTTTTCGAGATAACGTGATGGTCGGAACCGATTGGGCACAGAAGTAGAAGCGGTCATACAAACGGAATTCCAAAAAATTCTAGAAAACTACACTGTTGAGTAGGTACGAAAGTCTGTATAAATTGTACATCGATGTTTTTCATTAGAGGATCACTTATAAAAATAAGTTGTAAAGGCAAAGTATGGTTTAAATATATTATGTTCAAATTATAAGTGCTCATACAAATATACATAGTATAAGTATACGACGGTTTCGTTAATCTTGTATTTATTTATAGTAGATATCTTGATATTTAGAAATTTAGGTACACAATTTTCATTAAAAATATTAATGTTTCAAGATATTAAATGTTATAATAATTATGTACATTTACGACTAAATAATAAACATTTTTAACGATTGATATAAATCAAATACAAAAAGTTATTACACAAATTTAATTAAGAGAACGCTATACACCCAGTTTTTAAGGGGTTAATGTAGGCAACTATGAAAATTTTAAGAAAAAAAAAAAATAGAACAATTGAAAAATGTTTAAATAATTTAAAAATTAGTCCTATGTCAGTAATATTTTTTATTGTTGCATAATAATAAAAAATAATGGAAAATGAGGCAAAAGATATTTAGGGAAATTCTGCACGTTTTTGAAAAACCGTGTGTTTTTTTCATAAAAATTGAAACACCGTAAAATAATCTAAATATTTTAGACGTGCTATTTTCGATGAAATTATTAAATGTCGAGTTATAAGACTTATAACTTTTCATTTTTAAAAGTTTTACAACTCAAGTAATAAAAATTGTATTTCCCGGAAACGTACATCATCTCCCGAAGCACGTTTCAAGCGCGTAAAAACGCTGGTAAAGCGCCCTCTCAATATTAATCTCCCCACTAAATACTTGAAGTTGTATTATTTTTTATTGACAACATTGCACATAGATGTAAAAAATTGGGCGCTCAATTGAGTTTTGGAAAATCCAACCGACGACAAACAAAATATAATTTATAATATTTTGTACGCGTATACGATTTCAAAGAATTTCGCGAATATTCGACTTCAAACCGATATTTTATTGTTTCCTCAAAAAAAAAAAAAAAACCTGTACATCTACACATAAATAACACGTAAACATATATGATTTTGATCGCGTATTAAGTAAAAATATATATTCCGTTCTAAATATTGTAATAGATATAATTTAAAATTCGAATCATCAGAGACGCCCACGGACTTTTAACACATAGTGGTGTTTTCTTAACAACGAACATTTTTCTCCCCAATACTATAATATGTATAGGTACGCATAACAATATGGTATACCGAATACCCCAGTTCGTATTTTTATTATATATACTCATAACTGGTCTACACGGTATCCTCTTTCATTTCACACGTGTGAAGTATATAATATTATATGGCTATCATAAATCGTACATATGCGACCTTTCGCCACCCAAGACGCAAAGAACGGTCCCTCCTCTCACGGCTAACGCGTATTCTTCACGTGCGAAGTAATATAATATACCTCGTAAATCTTTACCAGACCTTCCACAGCCTGAGAATCGGAGGAGATCCCTCCCGTGGATACGGCCCATGTGTGCACACCCGAACAGACGCAGCTGTACTCGGCGACAATTTGGCCGACAGACAATACTATTACGTAATATTATGCCTACGCAGTATATATGTATACGTTATATCTTGTCTCGTAAGGTAATAGGAAAAAAAAGCCACAGGAAAAAAGCGACAAATTATTTTACATTGGATTTTATACATAATATAACAAAATAATGATAACTAGGTTTTTTATTCATTTCTCGTATAATCACATTATAATTAACGGTATAATAAATAATTTTCAATTATCACAGATAATATTAATAATATTATAATATGTGTTAATGGTCAGTATTAACGCGCTATTCCACTGCGGTCGTGTTCGCGTATTTTGAGTCGAGCGTATGAAATTACGTTCCCTGATTGGACAATTCATGTTATCGACCAATTGATACCACAGGTTACCGTAAAGTTGAAATATTTCAACTCGATCGACGTGTGGTTACAGCGTTTACTGCGTGCCCATACTAGATTCTGTGATAATACTATATTATATTATATTATGATAATAATTTTAAATTTATCAGTTTATTGTTTATAATATAGTAGGTATATAATATTTTATTCTTTTCTTAATTAAACATTTATTTAATTAGTTTGATAATAAAATGATAAATACTATTATTATTATTATATCATATTATACTAATAATATCATATGATAATACAATTAACTATACCAAATATATTATACCACACTAGACTCCTAGAACCACGAATAACGTCGTACGCGAACACGCAATACGCGACACGGCAGCAGTGGAATAGCGCCTTTAGCATAGATTAATTACTCTATGGTATTAGTATTCTATGGTAATAATTCCATTGTATTCATTATTTTGTATTATCTTTGGATTCTGATAATTATTCATATAGGTAGGTACTAAACTATTGCAGATTTTTGAACAGCGATTGCACATACCATACACTTTTATTAAGATTTTTGTAATATTAAAAATTATTGATTATTGATATACCATATTATTATAGGTATCTGTGATTATCAAAAATGATTTATTTTTAACATGACAACAAATACAATGAAAAATACCCAGTTATCATTATTTTGTTATATTATTTATAAAATCCAAATTAAAACACTTTGTCTTTTTTTTCTCCTAGATTCGTCTCGTACACTAGGTATATATACAGGTACTTTGAAATCAGATATTGTTGCGTTATTATCTTCGAGCTATAATAATATAATACCGTGATAACCTGCAGGCGGGGGAGTGTAACGTGAGCTCGCGGTCAACGTAAATCTCGTTCGAAACGTACGTAATAGTACCTGTACGAAATACCGTACGACCATTAATGATAATGTGTGTCTGGACATCACGTCGTGCAGGTTATAGAAGAAAAACGCGATTTTAACGGAAAATCGTTTTTAAATTCTTACATTTACGTCGTGTACGCATTACATTTGTACACGTGTGGAGTAAAATACGCGTCTAATAAATCGTACATGACCTTTCGCCACCCGAAGTGGAGATCCCTCCCGCGAGTCTATAATATGAGATGTGTGTTGTATACACACATAACGCCTCCCGTATACCGGTTTTCGCAGCGATCGTCGCGCGATTATACACTACTACTATTATTATTATTATTATTATTATTATTATTATTATTATTATTATTATTATTATTATTATTACTATTATTACTATTATTATTATTATTATTATTATTATTATTATTATTATTATTATTATTATTATTATTATTATTATTATTATTATTATTACTATTATTATTACTATTATTATTATTATTATTATTATTATTTAAGTCGAAAGTT
>JAIPRL010003167.1:0-49811 GCA_025469235.1 Pemphigus obesinymphae | reverse complement strand
CGACTAATTAACAACATATGAAACATATTATATTCTGATATCAATTTTTGATGAACAATATTTATTGGAATCCTCAAAAAAAAAAAATATTTTGAACCTGATACTTAAAAATGAACCCCAAAAATTGTATCTAAAACCCATTAACCGGAAAAAATTTAACCCGAAACCGGTCAACTGAAAACAATTTTAACCAGTTTTAAACCCGAAACCCGTAACCCAAAAAAAATATTAACCATTTTTCAACACCGAACCCGGCATCCGGAAAAAATTAAAACCGTTTTTTAACCACGTATCAGAAACCCGGAAAAATTTTAACCCGTTTTGACTCCCTGATTAAAAGTACGTCATTTAGATACCTATATGTCACTAGCTATATTAAAATCTCAAAAATCGGTAGGTATACCGTATACGTCATTTTTTTTTTTTTTTAATACCTATCTATTTAAATGTTTAGATAAAATTTAATATTTCGGTAATTCGATATACAACGATCAAATATAGAGGCACGTAATCGATATTCGGTATATTATAATATGCCGAATACTATTCATAGAAATTATGGTATTTAATATTTTTGAGGTTTCAAGATCTGCTAATATTGAATACAGGGTTAGTAATAACTAATAATAATGCCGACAGTAATACTCATGTTTTATATATATACACCGAATCTTGGATAAAAATCGTTTTATCCAAATAAATGATTTATCATTGTTTTAAAATTCAATATATTCACCGCCAGTATCTTATCCAATGAGCAAAATGATTCTACTCCCTACTGACTGTGTGTGTTTTTTTTTTTTTTTTTTTACTTTTTAGCGTATAAAATATAAAATATGACCAGATACATATATTATAGGTGATGGAAATTAATCCATCATTCTTTCTGTCCTCGGACAGTTTATTATTATAATTATTTTATATTTGAAAGCAATAGTTGGGATGACCTTAATTTTTTCTCACTATTTACGTTTTTAAATATGTATTTTGGAGGCACCATTTTGTTGTGTACCTGGGGCAACGAAATTATAAATACAGTACTTACAGTTATTTTGAACATAGATATTCTGAACTGTACGTGGAGCAAAATACAATAATAAAATAGAACATATGGTTTTATCCAATAACAGTATTCAGTGTACCACCGAGCCACCACCATTCAACCGAGCAAATGGATACCAGCAATGCATTATGGTAATTTTTTAATAATACCTAAGTTTTAATAATAATCAATGCATAATGAGAAATAATCAGAGGCTGAACGTTGAAACCCGTTTGATTTTTTCGATTTACCTATAGGTACAGTATACATCATATTTACTCATAAAATATAATTGTACATATAATAATATATAATAAATAAAAATAAGCATCAAAATATATTATATTTAATCATTTGTAATAAACGGGCTGAAGATTAAAAAGATACGATTCGAGCGGTGTAATTTTTATTTTAGGGAAAAAATCGAAAAATGATCGCTCTAAAATACAAACTAGAATTATTTGCTATTAAAAAATCTCTTTTAACAGGTTTCAACAGAGATTTTAATTTCTATTCCCCATTAAATGCATTATGACCAATAGTCAGGGGTTGAAACCAATTTGATTTTTTTCAGTTTTGGGGTATCGGTTTTAAATCATGTATTTAATTTTCAGAGTTATCGGTTTTGGTATTTATATATCCAACGTTTTCGGTATTATAAAAAAATTGCTTAGGATCTACTGTTTCAATTTTTTGGGGTTATACTGATTTAAAGTTTAATGTTATCCCAAAGATAATTTTCCAGACTTTTTGAGACAAATTCTCCTTCCAAAAACGTTTTTCAAAGATGTATTTAAAAAATATTTTGTATCTCATTTAGAGATTTCAATTTGTTTTATATTTTGATTTTAAATAATATAGATTTATTTACATACATATTATTCGTTAATCAATGTAAAATGAAAGTATTCACATTCGTGAATTCTCAAAACATAAATACATTAAATTCAAACACTAGTCACTACAGTATACTTTATGCAGTTTTACAAATTAGATAATAAAACTGGCTTAATTAAAATATTTTTAACTAACATAAGATGTGAGACATAAGAATGTTGGAGCACAAAATTTGGAATATTGGCAATTTATATAGAATGTCTATGCATTAAAAACTTTAATGAACGTTAGTATGTGAGAGATATATAATCACTTAAAATTCTCAAAAATTTTAAACGTTTCCTCAATTTTCCCCCTTAACAATAAAAGGTGAAAACATTTTTCAAATAGGTACTTCCAGTGATCCTGTTTTTAAATTTTATTAAAATCCTACCTACCTACCTAAACAAACAAATAAATGAAAATATTAATTTATCCTAATGTGTAGAGCAGAGGTGATGTCTTAATAATTTTAAATTTCATTTTTGACAACAGGAAGATGGTACAAATTTCGAAAATGATCATACAAATTCATACAAATTACGTACTAAATAATGGCGTTAAAAAAACAACGAAAATATAAATTTATCTTAATGGGTGGGGCTGGCGTGACGTCATCCCAACCCCACCCATGGTTTTTTGAGGAATAACTACTAAACCAGAATCGTACAAATTTCGAAAACGGTCATACAAATTCATACAAATTACGTACTAAATATTTGGCTAAATTTTCTTCAATATTTCAAAATGGGTGGACTGGGGTGAGGTACGTAGAGATAGATCATTAGAATCTAAAAACCATGGTTAGGTTAGTATAAAATATGGCAGTTACAAAAAAAAAAAAAAATGGTCAAAATTGGTCGATAATTATAGAGTATGTACGCTTTATAGTTTCCACGGGATTAATTGTAGTAAAGTAAATTGTATTTATTATTTTCGATTAAAATAGTACATTCATCATAGATCATATTAAAACACGTTGCAATCAGTGAATTATAAAAAATTCTACGAAAAAAACCTTTGGATGAAGAAATATAGTGTAATATTTAAACTATGAAATCCCCTAGTTTAGCAATTTGTCTCACACTCAATGTTCGCTTCTGATTGATGGTTTAGGGACAAGCAAAGCACAGTCCATATATATTTGAAATCCTTTTAACTTTTAAGAATGAAATATTACCAAGGTTTTACGTATGTCTTATGGTTATTATCATTGACGATCTAAAAAAAAGCAATTTTTGTGAATCGTTAACATACGGTTATATAGTTGGTTGAACGTTTTAAGTGATTAGAATTTCTACACATTATTTCTGTAAGTACTTTGGCGTAATTGATCGTACTCGAGAAACTACATCACATAATATAAGGTCCTATATCTACGTTTTATTACTACAGGAAGTATAATACGTTTTTAAGAAGTGTGTTTTTAGATAAAATATAGTACAGGTGAGGAAATTTATGATGTACTTGATTTTCTCTGAACAAGAAACTGGAGTGTATTAATTTAAGTAAAAATATGATAAGTACCTATTATGTATTTTGATATTTTATGTAGGTTATAGTGATATTTACCAGTACATAACTATATGCATAAGCAGTGTTAGGACTTATCTAGATAATTATTTACCTACTTTTATTTTATTTTATCTAGATAAATAATGGCGAGTTATATAAAAAATTACCTTAGATAAAAATTTCACCTATCTAATAAATATATCTAGATAATTTATGGATACGTTTTTACTAAAAATATACTTAAATATGCTGTTATGATTTTAATAAAACATCTTGAAATTATTCGAAAAAAAGTTTTTAAATTTAAAAATTCTCTTTTTATCTACACAAAAATTAAATCATCTTTATCTAGATACATTTTAGATCCTGAGGGCAGAACTGTATGTTTATTTTATTTTTCTCTGTTAACCAGAAAGAGCCAAGAAGGATCTTTGGCGTTTGTATCATAATGATTGGAAATCAGCTGTAGATAGTATTCTATACATATGCATTTTTCGAATTTTCTAGTAAATTCCGTTGGGAAGAAGAAAAACTTCCAATTATACGGTGTATATAGTCTTATACTGTAAACATACATTATACAATGTATACATACTATGAATACTACACACAACTATACCTACAGACTATTTACCATTAAAAAATATTTCTTGAAAATTTGTTGTATTCGATTACAGATTGATAGGACACTACGGAAGTAGAGGTTCTAGAAGTGTAAAGGTACAATATCTTTCATAATATTTATAGGTAGGTAGTTGATTGAATATCGCCAATTTCGTGTTTTAATATCTCGCGTACTCCTAATAGAGAATGTCGTGTGTGTTTTATATTTTTGGACCGGGCTTTTTTTTTTAAACATATTTTGAACCATGCGGGTCACGTTCAAGAAAAAAAATCCTAAGACCGGAAAATTGTTTTGTCATTTCAGGTCTATAATACGTACAATTGTCGGAAAAAATTTCACTTAGCCTAGGCGTCGATATCAGTCATTATACGATGTAAACATTTAATACTACCATATATACAGTGTAAAATGAAAATTAATTTTTAACATGACAAAATAACAAATAAAATTATCATAGTTACCTATTTTTTTAAATAATATTAATCCGAAGCTCCTCTCAGAATCGTTTTTATTGAATGCAATGATTTATCAATGCTTTAAAATCTAAAATAATAATAATTTTACACCATCCTGCCCTAGGACTGAAGTGACAATGGACTGACTTCCCCTGCCTATATCCTACCCAATGTCCCAAGTGCTTCCCTGGCCTTTTTAGTTATATATTCCTGACACTGCACATAAGATTATAAATTAACAAAACATATGTTTTGAATTCTTATATATAATATATATATATTATATATAAATGGATTTTAATGCCTATAAACAAAAGTAGAAATTCTTTCAGTTACTTGGAAATAAAAAAGTCATAAATTCAAATAAAATAGAAAATAAGCACACAACTTCAGTATCTTTGGACGGGTAGAATACGATTCTGTATGCTCATTGTTCGACAATACTTTTTTTTGACCTTTTTTTCGACACGATTCCGTACGGTGTTTTAATGAACCGTTGCCACGATTCATCGTAAAGACACGTATCATATATCGTAGTATATGTATTATAGAGATATAAACATACGAATTACTAGTGTAGAATCGTATAAGAAATTTTAAAGATATTTTAAAAATATTTAAGGTGGGCGTGTGTTTTAAGGGGTTCAGTATAGGCAATTTTAAACAATTATTAGGAATAATAAAAATCGAACAGTTTAAAAATATTTTAGTACATTTTAAAATTAATCTAAAATAGTCTCATACCCATACCATGTTTTATTGTAATATAATCATATAAAATTATAGCGACTGAGTTTTTGACGATTTATACTTAATCAATTCTTATAATTAATTTAATATTTCTCTTTTAAAATATACAGCATACTATAGGTAATGGAATAGTGCCTCTTAAATTGATAAATGCAAGCAAAGTTTATAAAAATAAAGTACTTACTAATATCATTAGTTTGAAATTAAGTTGTTTTATATATATATATGTACTTACCTACTAGTAAAATTGTAATGTGTTGTGATAGGTATGTTTGATTGTATCAAATACTATAATTTATGTAAATAAAATAAAACCCAAATCAACAAAGAATTATTTTTATTTTACAATACATATTTCAGCAACAAATGTGATCGTCAGTGTAAAACACAGATATTGTTTATAGAAATATTTAATACATTTTAAGCATAATATATAAAAATAGCCTGGGTATTGAGATACGCGACATAAATTTGACAACGTTGCACCCCAATTCATACGGAATCGTATCGTATTTCATGGGAACAATGACCATACGGAATCGTATTCCCATAAAGGTAAAACGTACGGAATCGTACTCGTCCCCTTTGAACACCTTGTCTGTTAAAAAAAAAATAACATGAAATACTAGAAATTATTTGAAATTGCACCCAAAAAATCAAACATTGGAAAGTCAACCAGACATACGTGACGCAACTGTTAGCCAGTAGATTTGTTGAAACATCTGAAGAGCGACATGCACTAGTTGAATACGTGCGAGTACGAGCTTCTACTTTAAGAATTCCTGTAACGCCCAAAGGTCACACGGCAGAGTTGGTCCAGAATGAGAAGAATTGATCTGAACAAAACGGTGTTCAAATTTCACAAAGGCTACGATTATAGAATGAATCGCAATATTGTCATTGGTCCAATGATTAATTTGTGCTTTTATTTTATTTGTTTAAAGTTTAAAAAGAGAAACGCCTGGCATGCATTGTTCCAATGACAAAATCAATTTGCCACCACTGGCTGAGCCACCAAAAACACTTTAACATAATATGTGACTATAACTAATCGGGAGTCCAAACACTTTCTAGAACATATTCGGAATTACAACTCATGCATTTAAATGACATTGGTTCACTATTTTTCCGTACCCGAATAAGATTCATAGTTTTTGCAAATTTATTTTATGGACAATGTGGAGGAAGAAATTGATCGACGATACGCATTTAGTGTAAAAACAGATTGGAAAATTATTGCTGAATTACTTACGAGCACAATTATTTGGTTCATGATTTCAAATCCGCATTAGATAATTTAAGAGCTTAAAAGTCATTATCGAGGCAGACAATATATTATAAAATTAATGAAAGTATCGAAACTTTTATTATTTATTATATTTGATAATATAAAATTTCACATTTTAACCCCTATTATACCTGGGGAAGTTGGCAATTCAGCTAGTATGTTATACGATTCCTAAAATGTGTTATTTGTTTGTTAATACGAAATAGAAATACGAACGGTTCAAATTATCGACACTAAATTTCACGTTTATGTTCTTCATTCTTGGGGAAGGTTTAGATAATGTTTTGAAAAAAATTCTGTCTATACAAAAGAAATTAATAAGTAAATGTTTATACAGGAAAATGAGTAAAATACGTTTGTTGATTTTCCCATTAATATGATAACGTATATTAAATAGGATTATAGATAGATATAGAGTTGGGTGTTCTAACTAATTATATATATTATATAATGAAGATTGAAGGTAATTA
Source organism: Pemphigus obesinymphae (assembly GCA_025469235.1). Taxonomy (NCBI): domain Eukaryota; kingdom Metazoa; phylum Arthropoda; class Insecta; order Hemiptera; family Aphididae; genus Pemphigus; species Pemphigus obesinymphae. The sequence continues at coordinate 42,790 of JAIPRL010003167.1, read as the reverse complement.
ATATTAGTTTAATTTATATTTTTTAAAGTAAATATAATATTTATGAATAAAAAAATGTCCATTGCAGGTACTGACTGTTGATAAATATAAAAGTGCAATAGGTAATCCTAATAATTAGGGCTGAAATTTATATTTTAATACATATTTTTACTAAAATATGATAAGTTAATTATGGCAAATGATAATTCGTTTCACATGATTTGCAATAAAATAAGACAGATTTCATTTTACATATTTTGTAAATTTCATTAATAATAGGTACTAAGTATAATAATTTGTCAATTTAAATCATCAAAATTAGTGGTTTAGTAGTATAATACTTTGATACCAGTACTCTTACAATTGTGTAGGTAGCGTTAATAATAGCATTTATTGAAATATTTTAACAAATTTATATTAACGACTTTAGATTATCTGTTTCTATTCGGTAACTTATCTTCACGACCTTAAACCGATATTACATTTGTTCGAGCTAGTGTAAAGACGCGGTAAATTATCTGATTGTGTTTGACAATTATTTACAACAATGTCACAGTACTTATGTACGCATAGTTGTGTAAACATTAAAACTAAACAATGCCTAAAGTACGACCTTTTTCAGCTAAAATTTCAAATGTCATCCGTGATTTTCCAAAAGAAACTTTTTCGAGTGATAATAATGTACTTTACTGCAATACATGTGTGATACAAGTGTTTCAATAACTCGAAAATATGTGGTAATTCTTTTAAATTTTTTATTTAAAAAATTTAAAATATATGTAAAATATTTAATTCGGATAATATTTTATAGATAACTGAACATATCTCAATATCAAAACATATATCAAACAAAGAACGTCTAACAAAAAAATAAGTACAATCAAAGCAGACATTTCTTACTTCCTCTTTAAGTAAATGCAGTTTTAATCTAGATGTATGTCATGCAATGATTAAAGCAGATTACCACTCGCTAAATTAGACAATCCACATTTCAAAGAATTTTTAGAAAAAAAACATAGGTAAGTCTATGCCAGATCGTAGTATTCTTAGAAAAAAATATATTTCAATTATTAATGAAGAAACACTATTAAAAATTCATAATTTTCTTCAAAATGGTCCTATTTGGGATTCTATTGATGAATATACCATGGTATATTGGAAATATTATTGTAGATGAACTGAGTTCCGAACTTTCTGAACCAATTCTTCTAACGTGTGAAAATTTAGAAAAATGTATCCATAGCAAACTTACACGTAGTGAAATAACAGCCAATAAGAATCAAGCACTAATAACATCTTGTGATTTGGAACGTTTAGAAAATTTAGAACACTATAAGATTTTTCATTGTTTTACTTTGCAATGATTAAAAATTAAAAACAATTAGTTGTATTTTATGAGAGTTTAAAAAAAGTTAATTCAATTTAATAATTTCAATATCAATAATTAATTAATTTTATTATTTTAATAATATAAATGGAAAATTGTATTAATTGTATTAAATCAATATCGATTAATTGTATAAAAAAATGTTATAATAAATAGGTAATTATAGTAATAAAATATTTCCTTCAAATATAATACATATTTTTAATTTATTGTATTACATATATTAAATTTTTTACTACATATTTTGGTCTTTTTATTTACATATAAATCCCAGCCCTACAGTAATAATGCATAATTTTACTGTATTTTACACTATATATACTTATATATTTTTTTAAATATGTTTAAAACCATAGTTATTTACTAAACATTTAATTTAATGTAGTTTTTAGTTTTTCAACTGGAAAATATTATTTAATTATTATTAAGTAAAAAAACGTACTTGTATATATTAAGTCAATAATTATAATAACCGCATCTAATTCAGTTGATCAATGAAATGGAAAACCATCAAAGTATGATAATATGTACAGAAATTAAATAATAATTATTACAAGTAGCTACAAAAACAAACATAAATATATATTCCAGAAAGATATTTTTAAGAAATCTTATACAAATATTTATATAATAATATATATATATATATATATATATAAAACTTAATTTCACATTTCTCGCCGTTTTTCATTTAATACATTTATAATTTTTTTTCCAACTCATATCTAATATTTATGATCACATAAATCAGTAAAATTTTTATATAATCTACAACTACCACATGTTCTATGCCCCCCCACCTTCTTCAATATTATCCTTTTCGTTATACTATAAATTTCCTTGAATTTTTCGAAACTACCATAAGTAAGTATATATATATTTAAAAGATAAACTAAAAACATTTTGCGAGATGTTTGTTATGCCGCGTATCTATAAAACCTATACAAAATACACAAAATGGACTGCATTTCGAACTGATAATTTGTCGTTGAATACAACATACCTTTTTTATTTAATCTTTTCCAGCTTCCATGTTTTTAAACTAAACCCTGGTAAACGTATAACAATTATTTCTACTACAGTATAACCCATAAAATATCGACTCTTAGATTTATAATAAATCGTTAAAAATGTTAATCGAATATAAACATAAGCATTGCCAACATCGACAATCGCAATATGTATTATCACTTTTGTGATAATGTTATTAAGTTTGATATAAATATTGCTATTTATAATTCAAACTTTATAGATATAAGTACCAATAAGAAACTCACCCGCAGTCTAATTATAATACGATTATTAAAAAAGGATATAATTTGCGTTCAAATAAAAATCTACTGGTTATACACTTCTTGAGCACCAAAGTTGTAATCTTTCCAATAGTTTTCGAAAAGAAAAGCCATGGAATTTTAAGACAAACTTATCATTGTTATTTTTTTTCCTATAAAATAAGTTCACGAGATAAAAAGAACTTCTTGAATTATATATAGAACATATACAGGCGTTCGATTGAAAAATGTACGTGAATAATATTTAAAGTACTCGCATATTGAAATATCAAAAGTCCCATTATTTTTTTTTTTTTTTGAAAATACTCTAGAATCCGATTTGTTCGGCATAAATATAATATTACGAGTATAATATATACTATGCCCCTTTAGTTTTACATTTAAATAATCACGTAAAAACAAAATACTATAACTATCTCATTAACTTTTTTTTTAGAGATAATTCAAAATTTTGATATTACTAAGTACTAATAACTATTTTAATTGTATTTCAATAAATGTCACAATCATGTTTACAGAAAGTTCCAGGTATACACACAAATATTAAAAGAGAAATAATTTATTTAATATTCAATTATAATATTTCGATGAATTTAAAAACAAAGTATTAATGGATTTTAATCGAAAGCTATATTATATTATTATCAATACAAAATGCAATTATTTTCACTTAAAATATAATTTCTATATTGTTCAAATCGATAATCCTACTCGTGATAATAATTTAAAATGGATCAAATATATATATATATATTTATACATATATTTTAAATAATTGGGAGTGATACTGCGTGAATTATACGTTAACATTATAAATCGGACATTGGTATGCACAAAACGAGGTCTATAGAATATCAAATAAAAAAAAAAATAATCGGTTAAACGTTGGTACCTACTATACTAAATTTCGTTTTCAGAGATACCATCATGTTAAATACGTATGAAATATTGGTGCAGCTGTCTATACAGAACTATAAACAAGATATAAAACAATGGCTCGGATGACATGTTATCATCAAAATATTTTTCACTCAAAAATAAAAGGAAACGCCCGTTTTTCAGCACGTGGCATTTTATAGCATAGGTTCAAAAAAAAAAAAATGTATTGTCTGATATGAATTTACAAAATACTTAATATAAATTTGAAATAATGAATTATGCTTTTATACGTAATAAAAAATTAAAATAACAAATTATACATTGCATTTACTACGGAATTAATTAATAAATATTATTATTTTTAACATTTATTAAGTTAAGAGAAAAGTTAATCAAGAGTTTACATATTTTTACAAGAAACCTTAAGATCATTTTTTTAATAAATCAATTAATAATTTTCCAAAAATAATAATAATACAAATGCGAATGGATACATTTTGTATAACAGAAATGAAATTATATGTGTTAATTATGTGCTAATGGAAATGTAAAAATGGTTTGTAAAAGCTGACTTGTAAATGTCCTTATTTGAGAAAATGATTATTGAAAATTGAAAATGTTATACGGAACACAATTAATAGTAATTTCATTTAAACATTTTCAGGCTGACTTTACCTCTTTAGGGATACAATACTTACCCATAAAATGGTCGACGAGACGTAGGTAGTGTAAATTTCTTAATATAAATACTTCAGTAAAATTATTTTTATCTACTGTATTTTTTTTATCAAATAATTTCGTTTTTAAATGGACCCCGTTGATTATATCTATAATTTAAAGCAAATATGTAATTATGGGGCTTGCTTTTTTCTCACACCAATAGCTTATCGTATTTTGATTTTCAACGCATTGTGCAATATGAATATTTATTACATTAGAAATCATACATATTATATCGTATATTATATTTTTGTTTCTTTTTCATTTGAGTATCAAAGTCGTCATAATTTTTATGAACAGCTTATTGCATGCGTTTGATTCAAATGTATTAAATTAATAAAACGTAAATTAGTTACAAATATACATTTTAATATATAACAAATACACCTTTCTCATACAGCACCACGAAAATTTCAGATAATAATAATATGTCCTATTTCCTAATTTCCTAATTGATCTCAATTTCGTTATTCGTATGAATATTATGCAGACTTGGGTAAAATACTGTATAAATAAGTATTTCGAATATATATTCTGAATACTTCCAAAACATGTATTCAGAATATATTGTATTTGAACACTTATTATGTTGATAGTATTTCCAAAGTATTTGGAATACATTACATAAAGTATTTCAAATATTTATAAAATACTTTTTCTTATTTGTATGTAATATATTTTAATAATAAAAATTTTCAGCAGTAATTATATTACTACCGAACATAAATAATAGTCAATAATGTAATTGAGAGGTTCAAATTATTTTAAAATCTGAGTTAACAAATTCCATTAAAGTCTAACTGATACAAACTAAAAAATATCTTTCAAATATATAATTAAAACCTAGAGTATTTTTTTAAAGGAATACAATACTTTTAATAAGTATTAAAAATACAGCATAAAGCAATTTTTTAAGGCAAAATCTAGCAACTACAAATTGTCGACTAACAATTAAAATTGTTGTGTTATATTGGGCACAGCTGGTATTATATAAAATAATAAAATAAATTATAAATTCGAATTTTCGAATTTTAAATAACTTTTAAAAACAAAATAATCTGAGAATATCACAATTATTTGTATTGATATGGAAAAAAATCAATTTAGAACCTTATGTTTCCGTATAAATCGTTCAATAATGGTTAATGACACAAATTGGTTCATTCTAATCTGAAAATATAGCCCATAAAAAAATGTAATATTTGGGTTTAGAAATATACTTGTTCAAAATTGGTGATTTAAACCAGGTTTAAATTATTACGGGTTCTAAACTCGTGCAATAGTTGCTCATATAATAAATTACATTGCTTCGATTGAAATAAACTATAAGTCAATAATCCCGGATACACAATTTCCGTATACCTATAAAGCATTTTCTATTATATATATGACCAAGACAACATAATTTGTGATGAATCTGTCATATAAATTTTTTTTCGCCTATCATATATATCTATATTTATTTACATAGGTATATGTTATCATATGTCATTATAGATACCGTTGTAAGATACTGATAATACCAAATATAGGTAGTAGCCGTTGTTATTAATAGGGAATTATATCAATAGGTTGGTACTTTCTATACTTCATATAGACGGTAAAAATGATTCATCGCCCTTGAAAAGTGAAATAACTCTTAAAAAAAAAAAATACGTCAAATTTTATACAGTACATAGATTTCATTATTTTTTTTTTTAAATAGACCTATAATGGAATTTAAAAGAAAATTAAATTACAGATAATATATATATATATATATATAGATATATAATATAAGTATAGATATTATCCAGAAAATAATCGATGAAATTTCTTTGGATGGAATGTTCATTTTTTTTAACGTGCACACCCAGAAATGTACAAACTTAGGTATATATTAAATTAAATTAAATTATGTAATTGGATATGTTTGGGAAAAAAATTACAAAACACAAAGATCTCGACAGTATAAAGTTTGTACAATAATTATTGATAATATGTATGCACATAAACCCAATTTTATAAAAAGATACATACAAATTCTACGAAAAAACATTTTTCAATCAAAATATGTACAAATACCAACATGACTAAATAAATATTTAAACACAAATACAGATACTTTCAAATAGGTATACGTTTAAATTGTATTTTTATATTACAGTATTAAATCTTATCCTAAGGTAAGCATTAACTACTAAGAGTTAATAGATTTTACAATCGACTAACTAAATTAAATAACATTTGAGGGCAAATAGTTCTCAGGAATCTAATATAGTTGAAATCCAAATATAAGTATTATGAAAATTCGTTTTTATACAAATTTTAATTTAATTATATAATATAAATGGTGATATAATACCTAGAAAAGTAATAATAATTGGTAGGGAGAGCGAGCTTAGTTATTACAGGAGTTGTTACAATGAATATTTTTATTTTTATATTAAATTAAAATTTTATATTATTTTTATATTAATATTTTATATTTTTTTAAAGTGACATTTAAAATGTTTTATAAATATCAAGAGTAATTGATGTTTTTGATTTTAATAAAAGTAAATTTTAGTCAAACAAAATTATACTCAAAGACTGCCATTGCCATGAATAAAATTTTGAAAATACCGCCAATAGTTTGTATAATATATTAGTAAAAGATTACTATCGCGATTTATAATTCAAATAAAAACCTATACGTTTTAAAACTCAACATTAGCAGGTTATACATACTAAACATCAATTTATGGTTTATAGTTAAATGTTATCAATATTATTATTATTTTCTTCTTAAAATACTATATTAAAATAATATAAATATATTCAGAATATTCAAATTAACGATAGTATATATGATAATATTCACATTTTCTAAAGTTTGTAAGTTAACCCTTTTTTCACTGAAAGGAAAGTATACCATTAGTTTATAATTTAATGTTTTTTAAAAAAAAACAAGGATTTTGAAAATTTTTTGTCGCTGATAATTTAATATAAATTTTACCACTGAGAATGTCTGGTCACGTCTATTGGGTATATCCACAAAGAAGTCTTCAAAATTAATGATAAACAGCACATGTCACAGTGCGACTACTATGTAATATGTTATGTTATTATAATTGCATTTATATTATATGATATTATTTATTTTACGGTATTTTTTCTAAAGTTACTATTAGTATTACTTGGTATTTCCTTTGAACAGTTTAAAACTAATATCATTGTAAAAAGACTGAACGATAAAATGTAATGTTAGAAAAAAAGATATCTATAGCATGTTAACCAACAATTTAACTAATTTTTATCGTTTTATTGAATTTATTGAAGTTAATTAATTTTAATATTTTAAAGTAAAACATATAAACATATATATATATATATATTACTTATAGGTAATTTACAAAGTATATTTTTTGAAATAATATATAAGTGTCGCACACAGCCCCAAGCAATTTAAGACTCCATGGCCAATTTTCAGAATTATATTATCATTATAGATGGGCTTAATTTATTATTTATAATTTATTTTATTTTAATTTTCCAAAAATTAAAAAAAAAATCCAAGACATTGCTAGACATTTTGGGAACAATCTATAGAAATAAAAATTCAATTTTTTAAAATTTTTATACATCATTGACCAACTTCCCCCCTCTTGTCGGGTCTGTAGACATAAAATTAATACTTTTTTCCGAAACGCGTAATACTTTATTTTTAAGGATAATAAGTATTGTATTTTTTATAAAAACAAACATTTTTTATTTTATATTTTTTTCACTTTAACTTTAAACTTGATAAGTTAAAATAATATTGTATTAATCATTAACTTATAAAAGTTTTCTGAATTAATTTAACGTAACTTATTTGAATTAGTTTGTGTCGTTAACTTGCCCGTCTTTGATCCTATCTAGCATGTCTAAATTGTCAAACTTGTACCTAAATATAGCGTAGTACTTTTATGATTATAATTTTTTTTTCCGTATAAATTAATTTGTTTTAAGTACTTTAAAAATAATTGATGATTTTTCCCCAAATTATTTATATGCTTATCTACAACACTCAATAGTATAAAACAAGTATTATTATTATAGAAAACATTTTTTCCAAAACAGTCGTATCGTCATATTGTCGTATAAAACGATGAATCGTGAAGCTATTATAGAATGATGAATAATATTTAAAGAATGATTGAAAGGACTGAGGACAATATAACGCCTAAGGAGGTTACCGTTAGTGCACTTTACAAAAATGTTACAAACTGTATAGATATATACTGTATATATTTATGGTATTACGTGGTTTAGACCGGTTATAGGGTGCTGGAAGTAAGAACAGGAACTAGATTAATTGCTTCAAGCTAGAGATGAGGAAAACACAATATTAATAATATCCAAATAATCAGATCTTTTTGTAAATTCGGATTAATTGAATCTGAAATTCACGAACAATGCTATTTTGGTATATTAACAAAATATAACATAATTATTTTTTTAATTTAGCTATATAATTAACATATTACATTAGGAAAATGTTATTATTATATATTGTAATATAAAACAATATATACCATAGTGTAAGATAAACGATCACATTAACGTTTATGTTAGCTTTGTATTTATATAATATACTATAAAGTACCAGGTTTCTACCTAATTTAAATACCTATAGGTAAATTAGAAAAACAATTTTGACTTACAATATTCGGAACGTAATTCAATGAATCCGGATAATTTACATATTAGGATTTTCTTCATATCCTCATCAGTTCTCCCTATCAGTGCCGGCGAAATGGTAGGAGACGGTGGAAAACAGGTCATGTGTTTGTTTCTTGCTTTTGAAAGTGATTTTTCTCAGAGTCTCGTAAAACCCGGTGCAGTCCCTATTCCCTATTATATAGGGAATATTCCCTATATACTCGAAACTATTTAACTGGCCAGTGTATCATCAATAAATTGTATTTTCTTCTATAGATAAGACATGTATTTAAAATAATAATGTACTTTATACAAAAAATAGTATTCCATGAAATGATAGAATCTAGCTACAACCTTGTCAAGGTTATTTACTTAAAAATACCTACTAAATTCAATCGTTAAAAATAATAATATACGAAAAAATACGCAAATTTTGCACTTAAGTTCGAGGCAGTTGATCTATCGGTTTATATAACATGTTAAACGAACGCATTATCTACAACAAAACTGTATACCTAACGGTTAATAAACTCTGAATGCCGATCGATGGTTTTATATAATCAACTTTTTTTTTTGTATCTAATAAATGTATATAATTATTTCGGTATCGATTTTAAATCGAGACCCGGTGAAAAATATGCAAAAAAAAACGTACGTCATTTGTATTCCCTTTGATATTAATGTATATATTATGGTGACGATTAAAATAATTGATTACACTGCAACCGTTGGGAAAAAAATACATTTTATTAATACATTTTATATTAACATATAATGACGTTCAAGGAAAAAATATACCTACTAATGATGAAAGTGTTTAAAATACGATTTCCTCGTTTTCGAGCGTTGAATACAACCTAATACAGTAGATTTTTAGGAACATTTTTAGATCATTTTCGGAAACTCACGATATATTTGAATTTGTCATGTTCCGGAGTATATGCTTATTATTTCAATATACTTATAAGTATATTGAAATATAATATACAAATTCTAACAGAATATAATATTCAGTATATTATTATACTCTCTGGGGGTTTCGTGATGTAGATTGTAGAGTCATTTTGAACTTTTCACTTCAAATATTCTTGACAAACCTATTGAATAGTGCAGTAACCCATATATTAGTACAAAGGTGAGATCATCATATCAACTAAGGGTATAATCCTTCATACCATTGACGATATTGCAGAGAACGGAATTTCATCCTTCCCGCCCAGTCCCACTAAACTGGGGTATTTTCAATACTAGATTTTGTGAAAATAATCATGCGGATGGAAAAATTTGCTTATGAATTCCACAAACGTTGAAGTAGATACCTACCTATCATAAAATTAATATAGGTGGTAATAAAATTCAGAAATTTATTGAAATGTTTAAAGAAATATAGTTTATGTTGGTACCTACTCAATAAATAAATATATATATATCTATTGTACATTATGAAACTCATGTTATGCAATGAGCATACATGACGAATTGTTTAAACGGTTTTAATATTTTATTGAAATCTAATATAAGATGCATTAGGAAATATTCTTTAAAAATCACAACAATAAATATTATAATATTAAAAATTAAGCACATAATTGAACAGAATATTATAAAATATATGTACCTCCACTATACACATCGAATACAGAAATATTGTGTAAATCATTGTAATATTACACATAAAATGTTAAAAATGTTTTAAATTTATAATTAGATAAATTAATATATTATTATATCATTATTAAAAAGTTGTACCATGTACAGTGTGTATAATAATATTACTGATACTCATTTCACGTTGCTCAAATGCAGCAAGGATTTAGTAAGTATTGCATTATTTTTAATTTGAAAACAATAGTAGATCTATATGAAAAATATAGTATATTTATATGAAAAAAAGGTGCTCTACGCTCGTCCGGTTTCAGTAGAGTTGGAAACATTTCGTTTATCGGAGAGAATGCTCTTGGTGAATGTATTACATTTGAATCAAAGCATTAGAAAAAAAAGATTCTGGGCTTCGGTGTACTGTACATAACCATTAATATTAATGTTGTTATTCGGTGTGCATAACGGTTACCTATATCAAAAGAGTAATCGTGGAAAAAAATGTTATTTAATGTGACCTTTTCTATTTTATAAATTACAATATTGTTTATTTAGAATACCTTGACTTAATATAATAGTACATGAATATTAATGTCAAATACACATTTAGTATATTTTATTTAAAGTTTAGTTCCTATTTTGGTTTTTGAAAACTGGGTGACAAAATATTGTAAGAACTTATTGATTTAATTGTTGTATGTTGAAATTCTCTGTACAGTAGTAAAATAATTAAAAATCACATGACACAGTTAAGTAAAATAAAAATAAAAATCATACAATATCAAATAATATTTAGTAAATTTAGAAATTGGCGAATACTATATAATATTATAGACATGCATTATCAGAGTTTGGAAAAAAAACGACGTTCATTAACGCACACGTTCATGAGTTAAGGTTCATATTTTGTGAACGGCACGCGAACGCCAATCGTTTCTGCCAAATAGAACGTAAACGTGAACGACAAGTTTATATTTTTAAGGAATTTGAACGATTATCAGGCAGTTTAAATTAAATTAAAATATATTAAAATTTTGCTATAAACCTTATTAGATTTATATAATTATATAACACCTACCAAAAGTCCAATTTCCTTGTGTCCACTACAAAATGAAAACGATTGTTTCGACGAATTAGTAATTTTTAATTATATATATTATATATATATATAAGAAAAATGTATTTTTTGGTAATGATTGATTAATTAAAATGAACGCGTTCATTTTTTTAAGAACGTAAGTGTGAACTGTTCTTTTGTAAATACATTTAAACGTGAACGTGAACGAGTTCATGTTTTATGTATTGAACGTAAACGTGAACGAATTCATGTTTTATGTATTGAACGTAAACGTGAACGAATTCAATTTTCAAATTAACCTTCAAACACTGTGCATTATACATTTATTGATACTTTAGCTAAGCTCACAATATAAAATACTTATTCCCGTCGATATTTTAAATGTAATAAAAGTTATGCATGACTAATGTATTATTAAATATTTTAAAATCTTAAAATCTCATTTTACCAACCATTTTAGGACTTGAATACTTCAAAATTGATAATTTCGTTTAAAATATTTAAATAACTATAAAAACTATGGATTTTCGAGAATATTTAATAGAGTAACATATCCTTAATATGTTAATGAATAACATTTGCCCTCATTTATATATTATTATATAAGCATATTATGATTAATATATATTATTTAGGCACATTAACTGTTCCGAGGCTGGGATGTCATCCCAGAACTAAACCTGACAAATCAGACTGAATTAACTAGTTAAGGTTATTCAGACCTCGGAGATTCGCCATACCCTTAGTGCTAATTAAAGTACCCTCCTGAGGGGATAGGTACCACAAAATATCTAATGAATTCTATTAAAAATATAGGCCATAGTACTTATCAACGGAAACAAAACTAAACAGTGGCGTAACGTGGGTACAAACGGTGTAAGCAGTGTTTCTTACTTTGGAACTTTGAAATAATTTAGTGTTTTTAACTTTATACTCGTAATATTATGTAAATTACATAAATAAATTTATATTATATTCTTATATATTTTCTTAATGAACGGTTTCTTTATCGACAAAATCTCGATAAAATATTTAAAAAATAGACATAATTTATGGTTAAAATCACGAATTATTATTAGATAGAATATTGGACCGAGTTATTATACATAAATAACACAATAAAAATGCGTCATGAGCCATAGTGTTACCTTATCATTGATACCAATAATCATTATCACAGAAAATTATCGGATTCTCAGTTTTCTTTTTTCCTCGAGTTTCTTTTCTGATTTTTCATGCCCTTTTAACTATGTTAAATTATTGTAAACGTTACTTCGTTACTCTTTGTTTAGTGTGTTTGTTTAATTTTTTTAATATATAATAAACATTGATAACATCAGTAATGATTAAACAGTATTGATGATACGTTATGACCAGAATGTAACCAGACGGTCCAAATGTTGAAATATTTCAACTATGCGGTAGTCGTGGTATCGTTTTATGGCTGAACATGCCATTTTTTATATTATATAAAAATAATGTTTTTTTTTCTTAAACAAAATTCTAGTTAGTTATTTATATAAGAATAATGTGTGAAAATAATTTTTAAAAATTTTTATTTTAAGAGGTGAAAATTATGATTGAATATTGATTAGATTGTGTTTTATACTAAGCCCACTAGATTTCATAATATAATTATCTATAATTTAATTATTTATAAAGATTCATAGTAACGTATTGAAGGGGATGACGAAGAGATTTTTTTTTTAATTTAGCTTATTTTAGCAGAACCATAAGTATAAGAAAAATGTATTTTTGGAAGAGAACTTTTAATACCCATTTTTATGGCTTAGCTATTTAAAAATATTGAAAAATCTTTTCGTCTCGTTCTGACAAGAATGATTGTTATTTTAACCCAATTTTCAGATTTTAAATATGTTAATTATTAAAGGGTGTGGTGAAGTTTTATAAATTTTTAGCAAATAATTTCCGTTCGAATCGCTTAATACTCTATTTGTGATACACGAAAATGAAAATAACTCACACCGACGGTGTCATTTCTCAGAAATAGCAATCAGGTTTATTTTCGTAGACCCGTTATCGATATCACGATGAATATTACTACCAATTATTTACGAATGTTGTAAAATGAACCGATAGTAAATATTGACAAGACTAGATTTCTAAAGAATAGGGGTGCAACTCCAAAAAATTGATGATTTTTTTTTCCTATTATCAATTTAGGGGTGGAAATTCAGTTCTTTACCAATGGCGCTGTCGAATCTTGCTACGGCTCTGCGAATAATATAATATAAAAACCATGATTATATACAACTGTAAACGGTTATGCACAAATTTAAATAAATTATGGTTTAGTATACGCAGGAATGTAGCCAGAATTTTTTTTTATTTGGAGGGGGGGGTTCATTTTTAAAATTCTAAATTATGTTAAGATCCACTCTTACCGAGTGAACACTGATAATAAGAATCATTTATCTAATCGATATGTGTTTTCTGTTCCAAGATTATTGAAAAATTACCTTTTCATAGTACCATCCTGATCACATCTTCTACCGAATGATTGGGTGCACATGATGTAAAAAATTTAAAAATCCGGAGCCAGCCTTAGGTAGGGGCTAACGGGACGTCTGCCCGAGCATTGCGCTTTTGTAGGACGTTCTTGGCCTTGCTTTTTCACTTGCACTAGGCCCCTAGTGCCCTCAAGGGTCTCGCAAAATTGTAGAAAAATTACTGTACGTCGGAAATAGTGAAAGACATTTTCTCTTTCTTTTGCTTATTTTCTCCTATTTCCTTTAAATTTAATTTGATTATTTTCTTGTCACAGACTTCGCCCTACCCTAAGGCTCGCTCTTTAGGAAATCCCTAGTTCTACTTAAAACTTAAAAATAATGTTGACAGTACTGACTTTTTAAAAGAAAGTGATTGTTTAGTGTGAATATGAAATGTATAAATTTATTTTTTTTATTTGATAAAGGGTATATTGTGTATAGTTGTTATAATGGTGTTATGTAAGCTTTTGGGAAGTGGGAATATTTTTTGGTATATGCTTACTGTGTTCTAGACACCACACTACGCTACGTCACTGAAACTAAATATCTAGTAGGTAGTGTCCAGATGTGTCACAAACAAATCAAAACTTAATGTAGAACCATATTATTATGAGAAGAGGACTAATATTATGGAGTTAATGTCAACGATAAGAATAATAACGGAAAACCAGTACAGATAAATACGGAAAATCGAGCATACTTTACCATGAAGTAATGCTCAGTTCCAAGATGTTAAGAAATATGACAAAATAAAAAACCTTTACATTTATTCCCTGTATCCAGTAACAATGTACGCATGCTAAGCTTAGTCCTCCACTCGAGAGGACGAAGAAAAGCTGCTAATATTTGAAAGGAATGTGCTATGGAAAATATAAGGACCCACACAAAGTCTAAATGGAGAATAAGAAAGTAGGAAAAATAAGGACTTCGAAACAATGTAGAACAAACAAAACTTAGGGAAGTACCAAGGCAAAACGATTTGATTGGACCGGTCGTGTTTGGCATGTTGATTAAGAATCTAACCAAAAGGTGATAAAGGGTGAAACCCTGTCAACGACGGCTAGATAGAGTGGTTAAAGACGCAAAAGAAGTGAACGATAGTATGACGATAGAAATGACAAGAAATCGTGATGGATGAAGAAACTTAGCGAAAGCGTGCAAAATACCTTAAAGGCCTGCTAAGTACAAAAAAAACTTATATATATATATTATATACTATATAAATACGAGTATAGTTGTATTTACCGATGCTTTCTATTGCAATCAATTTAACCTTTCATAAAAACTTTTGCAAATATTGATGTTATATTTTCCTATATCTATTAACGTACATATGTACTCGGATTATGATATATATAATTATATATTGCATATATATATAATTATTCCAGTTTCTATTAACAACTATTATAAGATCTTAGGGCTTTGCACACTGCAGTTTTTTTCTGTCGGTCTAAACGGTTTTTTTTTATCGCAACACACCAAATACTATAGGTAGATGAAGTTATGGGAAACTCAATTTTAAAATGTTGCATACAGAATTTTCTCCAAAGTCAGTGTGATCAGATCTAAAAATTATATTATATCGCATACGTGTACACAATATAATTTTATAATAATCATGACCTTCAATGCTGCTAGGTAGATGAGTACTTTTAGTATTTATTTATTAGCAGGGCTGGTAACTTTAAAGATTTTCCATATCAAATGTGCTAAATACAACATCATGCTAAGTGAGATAGCAAGATTCCGATTTAAAAGTGCAAGAATCAGAATATGAAATTTTATTTTGCATATAAATGCATATTTTAAGCTTTTTTACTCGAAATACATATTTGAGCTTTTTGGGTTTTAATAGTGTATATTTCGTATTTTATTAGGAAAACAAAATTTTTAATACTAAACTATAATATATTTATACTCTTATATCTTATAGGTATATAAATAGATTCCATGTACAGAGACTCTACTGCAAGGCAATAATGAAATTATGTAAACTAGTATTATAGGTGTAAAAAGTTTCAGATATTTATAAAACAATTTTAATATATATTTAAGTATTTTATCATATAATTGTAGATAAAAAAAGAGGTTTTTTTTTTTTGTTGAGTATGTTTTAAGTGGATAATTTTAGATTTTTAGTGCATAAAAATGCACATTTTGCCAGATTTTAGTGCATTATTGCATACTTATTTATGCGTTTTTTAGTGCGTGAAATTACGAGCCCTGATTATTAGTATATAAATATATTATGTCAAATTATGAATAGAATATAGTATTTACTATAAATGATAGATTTCTCTATACGACAGTAGGTATATAATATATACCTAATATATATACAATAATATAAATATAAAATAATATTATTTAGTACTGAAGTAACTGTTATTAAAAAACCTTCAAAAAGCATATTTTTTAATCGATTAATTATCTTAATATTCATATTTATATTATAAAAATGAATAGATAAAATATTGCATTTAACTATTTCACTGCCAGCTATTTTTCACTTCAACATGTACAGGCCAGACAAATTTGACTTTTTAATTTTAATTTTAAACATAGCCTATAAATTGCAAAAAAATGTATTTATTTATTTTTTATTTTTAAACCTCGACGTTTTAAATGTTTTAAAATTTTTATTTTTCAATTACTAATTTAAGTTTAAAATATCGTATGTCAGAAGTTCTAATGTTTCTAAAGTTCTGATTTTTTCGGCTAATGAAAATTTTTCGAAATTCACTCATTACAATTACAATTTCATAAGCTAGAAACCGAATAGTAATAATAATTTAAAACCAAAAAAAATTTCATAATTGATAATAAGCGGCAAGTGTTCAATATCGGTTTTTAAGTTTAGAGATTCAGTGCATTGAATAAAAACTTTAAATAATTATCACAATATCTGGCAGTCGAACGTAGAGCGATACTAATGTATCCACAATTTTGTAAATTTTTTCTTGTTATAACCCATCACTGCGTTTATATTATACCTTGCTTTATAACGATTTTATTTGTTAAGATTTAATAGTACGACTATAGCTGTAAAAGGGTGAAATCTGTTTTGGATAATCTAACACTGATTTCGGAGGCGAATCGGCCTCGTATCTCACTATATACGACTTTCCCGAATTTTTAGTATTTGGTCATACTACAATAGTTCTCGTCTTCGCCCGTCGAGTCTGAACGTTTTACCGTTCGTTCAATAGCCGCGGGGGCACGAAACATGAACGTTTCTAGCTGTGATTTTCCAATAATGTTTACCGAATATGCAAATCTAATTTTACGCTACAGTTAACAGTATGTAATTTATCATATTCAAAAAAAAAAAAAAAAAAAAAAAAAAAAAAAAAAAAAAAAAAAAAAAAAACCAGAGAACACGGTGGAGTATGCAAACAAAACAAAAAAATAGGTATACGTTAGTTATATGTATCGCAGATTGACGTACAGATATTGGTAATTTGTGTACGTGATATGTTGTTCTATTTTATGGTACTACCTATTACACCATTTAAAGAAAACAATGTTACTTCTAAAAAAAAAAATATGAAAAAGTAAAAAAAAAAAAAACAGTAGGTGGTATGTATTTGTGCGTATAAAATATATATTTTTTTATTCTAAAAAGTACATTTATTTTTAATTAAAACTTTAAATATGCATTTATATTATTGATAAGCGTACAATAATATAGTTAAAAGATTACTAGTAAAATTTAAAATTTGAGAAAAAAAAGATACGATTTGAAAATAAAATCACTGAAGTCACGTAGACGTAATAAATTATCAACGTTATAATTATTATTTTTTTAATCTACATGAATATAAAAAAAATAATATATAGTTGGTATTAAAAAACCAAAAGTTGATATCTCTATTTCGTTAAATAAGGAGGGGATTTTAAATGTATATTATAAATACATAAATGTACAAAAATGGAAATTCAAAAACATTCAACAGAAAGGAAGAGAACTGCAATATCCTATAATTTTTTAATGCCTTGTGTGGGAGTATAAAATCATTAGAATATTGAATGAATTTTATATTTTTTTTCTAAAAACTTATAAAATATTTTAAATCTCAATGTACCTGAAAATTTAGAATATATTCACGTATAACGGCCAATATCTAGTAAAGACGTGTTGTAACCTTAAGTATGATAGAAATGATAAGTAGGGTTTGGACAGTAAATAGGACGAGGTGTCTGAGAAGGGGGAGGGGAAACCGAGAGAACTGTTAGATACAGTGGAGAATAAGGAGAAGTTGTGGGAAAAAACGGTAATGTTATTTCTGAGTATGTAGAATATATATTATAATATGATATAATATATACATATTCTGTTTATTATTATATTATATGTATGTGAGAACGTCTGGTGTGTTGAGAATCCAAGCGAACGACAGGATATAAAGTGAAGGAAAGAGCAAAACATATTTCTTAAATATGAGATACTGCAAGGATTAATATGAATTCAAAACTATTTTTAATAAAATTTTTATAGAATGAAAATATATATAGGATTAAAAATATTTTTTCGTTCTGCAGATAGAATACGATCTGACGACAGTAGGGAAACAGGCTTAATATGACATATCATTTTTTAAACTTGACTTTAGAAAGTTAATATTATAAGCTAAAAACTTGGACTAAGTACATACTTATTTTTATTCCGTACACAAACAAATATTGATGAACAAATTTCTAAAATATTGATTATTTTTTCAAAAATCTTAATTTTTTTAAAATGATGTACTATGTCATTTTACACTGAAGGACCGCAAGTAGTTTTTTACATATTTTCTTATCGTCTAAATAAAATATATTTTTATATCATTAATACCTATTCGTTAAAAATTGATTTTCAAATGTATATAAAAATGTATTATAGAAATATTAAACAAATAAATGATTATGATGATTGAGTAAAAAAAATCATGAAATAACCAACACTCCAAAAGCAATTGGAACATATAAATATTGTGTAAATATATTTTTATTATAGTTCCAAAAAATATTTTGTTATCGTATCGACAATGTTTTATAAACAGATGTTGTAAATTTAATATTTCAGACAAGACGGGTTAAAAATTTATTCAATACTATATTTAAAATAACATGACTTGAATTGTGACATTATTTTTTAAACGCCATTGTGAAACCGTGTATATTCATATATTTTATGTAGGTATGTGTTTTATTCTTGTTCAAAATAATTAAAAAAAAAAAAAACATATTTTGGATATATTTCAATTAATTCTTAAACAACACTAAAAAAACAGTTTTATTGAAATATACAAATTAAGTGTTTTATTCGTTTTCTAAACAATATTTAAAATTACATTTGATCATAGTGTGAACGTTTTAATATCAGAAGGTATGGTAGAAAACAAAAGTAGTTACACTAAGTTATTAAAATAAATAGGATAGATATTTACCGCGTACTATACAAGTAAAAATATAATGCCAGCCGAATTATCCAGTTTCGTTTGTGAACAGTTATACTAAAAAATCCTTTCATAACAGACGTCTATGTTATTACATGAATATTCTCTGATAATATCAGATTTTTACGATTAGGCGTTGATTATTTTTGTATGTAATTTATTAGATTATAGTCAAAAGTTTTCAGTAGTTTAAAGGACGCTAGACCGATGATTTTCATCGATAAAAAACATGTTTACTCAAAATCGTTAAAACGAAATCTTCAAATGATTATAGAAGTAAAATACCTAATATCAAATTAATGGATGGCAAAATTTTCGAGTGAAATTATTTGATATTTTTATTTATAACTATAAAAAGTTCAACTTTTTAAAACTATAATAACTTTCTTTTTTTAAATTAATAAATTGAAAAACCGAAATAAGATTCGTCCAAGATTTGGTTCTTAATTGATTTAATAATTATTAAATTAAAAATTAAAAATTAAAAATTAAAACATCTATTATAATAGATGTTTTACTCTAAAATTACTCCAAACAACCATTTTAACACTTGCGTAAATATGATTTTTTTTAATAAATATCGTGGTTAAACAATAAAAAAAGTAGTAGCGTACGAGACCAATTTTAAATTACTTTTCAAATATTGAAATAATGTGTCTGAATTATATAATTACTATATGAGTAGGTATTAACTTTTACTTAATTAGTTACTAAAGTTATTTATTCTTAAACAAACTTTTAACTCAACTCAGCTGTTACATCTATACTAAAATTAAAGAATAACTTTTAACTAACTATCGTATGCTCGATACACCGAATTCTCTTCTGACGTGTATGGCAACAGAAAACAATAAAACACCCTCTAATATCAGAAACATATAAGTAACGTAGAATAGTAATTCTTGTCATTATTATTCTCAAAACACATGACTGTTATATTTCTTAACAAACTAATTTTAGTCCGGTTTTTGAAGGATCAAATCATGAAAATGTCAAAATAATACCCGAAGAACTTGCAGTTAGGCCGAGTTAAACAAGGTTCTAAGGAGCTAACCTTACAGTTGCTCAGAATTGCTTCTAATTTAACAGGAGTCTCAGGAATCTAATCATGACTATATATAACTGGTATAAAAATTAAATGTTAAGAACGAACGTATTTCTAAGGATCCGCACGTTACACAAAATATCAGAATGAAAAATTACTTTAATAAAACTCAGATAAACCTATTATAAAGTGGCCATATTTTGAAAACTCAAAAAAGGAAAAACACTAAAAACAAGTTATTTGTAATAATTTTCTGCTTAAATTTTCATAAATCGCTTTACAAAAAGGGAAATAAACAAAATGGAAAAAGGGAGTTATTGGTCATTTTTCCTCACTAAAAAAAAAAAATGGGACCCCACTTCCAAATACACCAGAAAACGCGTCCCGTTTAAAGTTCGGCGGGACAAAGGAATGTAATTCTCAAAAACGAGACAATCCGGCAAAAATCGGGACGTATTGCCACCTTAATTTAGAATAGACACTTAAATAAAATAATACAACGATATACAACTCCTCACTCTCAGTGGATTATCGCCGGTATTGCTTTGAGAGCGATACTGGCTTGTTATAATATTCGTTTTGGTTGAGTAAATTATAAAAAAAGTGACATAAAAAATTTTGAATTTGACCAGAGTACGAATCGTGATGTCAATTTAGGCTGTTGGCATTTATTATATTTATACACATACATGTACTCATATTTTATGCCTATAGATAGAGTATATACAGTATACACTATACAATACACAAAAAATAATATATTATAAATAGACCACACTATTAGAATACAATATACATACGTTTGCTTAGAAAAAAAAAATAAAAATAAGTTGTAACTCCCCCAGCTTTGGAATAATCGAGTAATACTCGTAAACTTTATTTTCAAAAAAAAAAAAAAATATTAAAAACTACTCCAAGATTTTTAAGGAAAACAATTGATGAAAACGTTGGACATAAATTGGTATATATAATTTTAACATAACTAGGTAACAAAACGGTATTCATTTACGCTCATAAACTAAAATAGTGAAATCATAAAAACAAATAGTGATAAGCATTAAGTAGATGTTTACTACGCATTATCGATAGTGAGTCATTTTGTACCTTTATATATAAAAAAATTTTCAATAAAAATATTATTTCGTTTTTAGTTTTTCATACAATTAGAATAATTAAATACAATAGAATAGTATATATTATATATACAGGTTAAACAAATTGAATTTACTACATTTAATATGAAGTATCACTTTACAGTAGTTACCGGATAATTTAAATTTATTTTATTTTTATAAATTTCGATCATACATTGAAATTAAAATGGCTGAAAATAAACCGAATATACGGTTTTTTATTTGAATTGAATATATTATGTATATCTACTGTGAAAATTTGGACAAAAAACTATTATATGCACACTACATTGGCGTACGATGAAATAGTAAATATGTATATATATATATAGTAATAACTATCATATGTATTAATTAACGGATTGAAAGTGTACGGGTCAACGTGAGTACACACGTTAGTTTTTCTGACTATGTATTATGCATAATGTATTATTATAGTGTTTGCGTTGCGACGCCATTAACTCTCATTAAATCGCCATAATAATATGTATGGCCAACAATAATAACCTAACCTAACTTTATTTTTATTCTGGTATATCATGACCGCATCACTATACCCTCGCCGTAATACCCCGTTTCACTGCCAGGTGTAGTATTTCCACCGTCTCGTTTTACGGACGACAGCCATTTGTTTTCACGGAATGACTAGGTACGTGGTTCGTGTGCGGACGTCATGATTTGAAAACTTTTCCGGGTGGCACAGCGGATGCGCTTATAATATTTTGCTCGGCAATTAGACAATCACTGGCCAGGTCCACAATAAGTTTTCAACGCGCTTGTTTCGTTCAAAATTATTATTATTATTATTATTATTATTATTTTTATTATTATTATTATTATTATTATTATTATTATTATTATTATTATTATTATTATTTGGGCCAAAACAAACGTTTGTACGTGATGAAATCAACTAGATTATTATAAAGCGCCATGTATGTATATATACTATATACATAGTAACCTATATTATGTATAATTGTATTTTTCTGCGGGCAAACAATATTGTTACGAAGTAAAAATAATTTGGGAAAACAATATCCCTGCGAAATGAGACGTCGGTGAAACGGGTCCACGTCGTTTGTTGAGAAAAATACAAACACGCTTTTGTATTGGCCAATATCCCGCCGAAATTTCCATCATCGCTGTTTAGGTATACATTATACACATGATGAAAATTCATGGAACAGAACGTTTTCAAACGAACATTATACCATTGTGTATTACATCGATAACACTAGTCGTTATCATTTCTGTACGAATAATAAACGAAATCGCATTATAACCATGCGACGAATTTCGTTCCATGCGTGCGTGAATGAAATATGTTATTGTTTCAACTGTAGCTGGGAAAATGCTTAGTGTAAACCTTAAGAATCTACAACAACATTTTGAAGTAAGAATATCCTATAGGTCGACCGACTTTATTAAGTTCATACAACCTATACAATAATGAGATGTTTACCAAATACCATAAAATATTGACTTATGGCCCATCTCAAATGATGAAAAATACATCATTATCTAACTAAATATACAATTCACGTTATAGTTTTGAACACAATTTTCTGTTTGAAAAAAGCAGAAATAAATGTAAGGGATATTGCTACGTCGGGATCTAAAGTTGAGCTCTGGTAATTCGTGGTTTGGTGGACAGAGGACACCTGCCAGTCTAATTTCGGTCAAATTCGGTGTAGTTTTGTATATCAGTCTCCCGTGTCGATTCTCATTTGATTCGGTCTTTAGTGACGAACCTTAAAAATTCCACAGGGACTAAAACTTTTTTTTTATAGAACTTACCTATCCTAATTTATTATCTTACCCGATCACAATAAAAAACATAATAGAGCTTTACGCATTTGAATAATATGAAAATATTAGTTTAAAAATGAATATTATTTATTTTAAATGAACTAATATTTTTAAGATCCCTTGATAATAAATATTTTTAATTTTTACGAAGAAAATTGTATATAATAATATTATGCTGAACCCAAAATTGATTCATTATTCATTTAGACTAAATTCTCAACATTTTTCAAAGATACATTTCCAAGACATTAATCGTTTTAAGTAGGTTTACGTATTCTTGTAAGTCGAGAAAATGTGATAAACATAATATTATATTGTATAAATTCTATCTATTTATCGTATAATAAATGGTTAAAAAGCAGTTCTTATATATTATTCAAGGAAAATAAACATACAACCCAATGAAATTTTAATCAATTATAACTTTTTTAAATACAACATTTATAAAAATTACAAAATCTTTAAGTATATGCACTTTAAATAAATTAAATAAAAAATATTAAAAATAAATTACACTAATTAATTTATATATATAAAGTTAATATATTTATTTGGATATACATCTGAGGACTGCTATTAAGGATTAGGGATCTATATTTTATACATATTTATAATAAATTTATACTGCTTTTTACTGGTTTGAAATTCAAAAAAATATGTAAATTTGTAATCTCCTGGTTACTATAAGTTATAATCTTTGTCAGGTTTATATATGCTGAGTAGGATTATATACTTTTATTAGGTTATGATTATAATATATTATATTATAATATAATCAATATAATATCTGTCAATTATACGAGTACATAGTATAACATATTATGTTAAGCACAAAACTTCAAATGTACTTTTTGTTCCCGATTATTTGATACAAAATATAGTTGGAAAAAAAAGCGATTTCATAGGTGCAAAAACACTATAGCACGAAATTCGAGTCTAGTTATGAAGAACTACGTAAAATACGAAGAAATGAAAAATCTCGATTTGATAAAATCGTATTTTTGCCGTTTTTTCGTCATATTTTGGTAGTACTTATACTATAGTGTAAAAAAAAATACATGTTATTTCAAAAGTTGTGAAATACATAAAACTCTAATTTCTTTATAAGTATAAAAAGTAAATAATTATAAATAAATAAGGGACTTATCCATTATTACAATAACAATAAATAATAATAATATTATATAATCCAGATAGGTACCTATCTACTATTAATTATGATAAAAATTGATTTTATTTACAATATAATATCAACAATTGATTTCTTGATTACAACTACAGCCCGAGAACAATTTTTTCTTGTAAAACAAGTTTTTACGACAAAATAATGCATTTGTGACGTCCTTTTAAAATAATATCTTATTGACTAGTGTCTGCGCGTATGACAATTGAAAGTATAATATATTAATGTAAAATACGGAATTACACAGGAGACATCTGTATCAGTGAATACAATTATCAAAAACATTTTAAGTCAATGAAGAAATAAGTCTGTCTACTTCTCATATTACACTAACAAATCGCCAAATTAATATAATCATGTTAATTTGCCTATACGCAGTTCCTTAGAACACAATAGACCGCACCTTCCTTAAACTGTTTTGTATTGTTCGTTATTTGTCTGAATATTTGTAATATTTTAATGTTCACGAGTTGATCTTGAATCTCGTCAATGCTAAAAAGTATAATAAAAATATCATGTTTGTCACACGAGTGATGAGTACATATATACATGAGTTTTGTCAGTAATTCTGAAACGAGAAAGTTAAGTGTCCCATAGATTAAATTTACGTGAAAAACCGTGGGAATAGTCTGTTGGGTACGATATTTGTCTCGTAGGCAAATCATTGCCAATCCTAGGAAATCTAAAATTTAGCTCATAATGAAAAAATTGTGGGTATTCAAATTTGAATGTGTTTTTTTTTATATTGTGAAAGTGTGATATCTATTCAAAAAAAATTAAATATATGTATACGTATTGTATGTGTAATATGGGTATGGGTATCTACTGTTACTACAAGTATATAGTACCTATGCCCAATTGTAGGTAATAAGTGCAGTAGAAGAAACGGAATCATTTTAAATACATTTTGCACAGATTAGATATTTATAGAATCTTTTTCTCTTAGCCGTAAAGATATTATTTTATTTCCGGTATCAGAATTCACTCAATGTAATATAAAAGTGACATATATATAAACTGGTTTCTTATATAAAATAATATTTATCTATATACCAATATAAGTGCCATTAATATAGATAAGTAAATATTATGTGTAGTGAAAGTCATCATATTTTTTCAGCCTCAAATAACTGGAACATACAAACAAAATGATAATGTTTCTTGTAGTAATTCAATGCATAAAAGTGCTAATGAAATAACTATGCCTGCACAAAGTTCAACATTTTCATATATATATATATATATCAATAAATTCGACTGTAAGTACATTTTTCAAATATAAAATGTATGGGTAGTACATGGGTAACAATCATCTTATTTAATTTTTCAGTTTCCGAATGGTTCTTGTAGGAATTTAATACATAATGATTTTAAGGAAATATCTAGGCATACACAATGTCCTACATTTTTAGATATACCAATAAATTCAGATGTATGCAAATTTTGAAATATAAATTTATGAGCAGTAACAATCAACTTATTTATGTTTTCAGTCTTAGAATGGTTCTTGTAGTAAAATTTTGATGTATTTTATTTTTAACTTGTTGTATTTTGGTGAAATAACTGTTATGCATGCACAATGTTCCACATTTTCAGATATACCAATAAATTCCGCTACTAAAAATATTAATACTGTAAGTAAATTTCGAAATATAATACTTATGTTATTTGTAGTTAAATATATATGTATATAAATATTTTTATTTGACTGAAATAATGTTTCATTAATTAGAACAACAAGTACTTATTTCAGAACATTTTCCACCTCTTGTTAATTATAAGTTCATTAAATCAACTTGTGCAGTGAAAATTCATAGTTTATACATTTCGTCAAAGAGCTACTGATACAGCAATCCGTAATGGAATAAAAACACAAAATCATAAAATCAAAAACAGACTTTTAATAACAATTTGAATGATTATTTTGTACAAACAACTTTGGGGAAAGATAGATTTGAATAACAAAATGTTTCAAGTATAAAATTTAAACTGTTATCTATATCAGGTAGTCGATAGGTATGTATCTATTATACAAGTAGGTACCTAACTAAATAATAATTTCATTTAATTACTTAATTTATAGAAGTATGTGTTATTTTTTAGGATTGTAGAGCAAATAGATCAACGTTTTTCAAACAATGAACACATTTTTGACATATTTAATGTATTTGATTGTGCGAACGCTGATTTTCTTCAAGCAGAATGTGCAACTGTTTGTAAGTTCTTAGACTGCTATATAGATGTTTTCAAATTAATTATTTAAGCCTTCCACCAGAATTTTCTTCAACTAAGGTAATATTAGAACTAGAAGACAATTCCCAAGCAGAAATAGAATTAATATTAAATAGTGTGTTAAAGTACACATTTGCATTTGCGGAGACAGTGAAAATATTGTCTATTATGTTAACATTACCAGTGGCAACTGCATTGAATGAAAGCTTTTTTTCTTCATTTAAAAGAATAACAAATTTCGTAACAACAGCAATAGGTGATGAAAGACTAAATGTTTTAATGGCTCTTGGTATTAAAGTCGAAGAAACAAAAAACATAAATTTGAATGATGCAGTTGATGATTTTAAAAAAATGAAAGATAGACGGTACTCACTATACTAATAAATAATAGTATTTAAAACATTAATTTACTATTATTTTTGATGAAACTTTAAATGTAAAAGTATTATAAATATTTTGTCACCTTCTGTTTATTTCTAATACTTATATATATATAGATTTGAATTTCTATGTATTGTTTTAATGAAATATGTGTATAAAATTTTGAATTATATAATATAATCAAATATATGTGATTAAGAATTTTAGGTTTTGTTTTATATACAATTTTTTATGTACAATTTAGTGCCTATATATATATAATAAAATGTAATAGTTTAATTAGGTACTTAGTATTATTAGGTACACAATATATTGTAGTAATCTGAATTCTTTCAAATTAATAATTCATTACATATTAAGAAGTAAGAACCATCACTGATTTACCTGTTTAAAGGTTCTGCACTTGTTTATGGTTTAATAAGTCATACAAACATGTTAAGTTTCAACTAAAAAATATATTGTAATACGTATTTCTTTATTTTATAAAATAAATTTAGTTATTCTGTAAAGTATATTTTTATGTTTTAAAGAAAAACTCCCTAAGCTTAATTATAATACTACCAAAAAACAAACAACAACTATGTAAAATGAACCAAAGACGCTCTAAAAATAAAAAAATAGGCAAAACAATGTTATTTATAAAGTTGAAGAGTATTCATATTACAAATAAGTTATTAAAATGTTTTTATAGTACATGAATATTAATGTACTGACAATGTCGAGGATATTGTAAAAGATGGAAAAAATGAAAAACGTATATGTTAATTTTCGAGAGTACACTGAAAAAATAATATAGTTAATTCTACTATAAAAACAGCTGGTTTATGTATAATTTATATCAACTCTAGGGATAACTATAATATTAGTTAGATTCACTAAACATTTATAGTAACGCGAACTAAAATTTATAGTAATTATTTCTATAATTTTATAGTAAATTACGTTTAATGATAACTTGTAAAAAATGCAAAAAAGCGTGCGTTTCATAGCCGAGACCATGTGTATGATAACGTCTAAGTTTCAACGATCTAACTATTACTCTGGCTTAAAATTAATTTGAAACTCCGGTCTTATAAGAACTGTAAACAAAACCAACTGCCGAAAATAATTACTATAAAATATAGTAAATATTACTAGAAAAAATAACTATATTTATATAGTAGGTACTTATTATATTATATCGTTTTAGTAATTTCACCTATAAAATAGTAATTCTAACTGTATTTTATTTAACTATAATATTTTAGTACTTCATTTTTTTCTGTCAATTCTTTTTTAAATCGTGTAGTATATTTATATTGGCCTTCCGAAAATTTTTTTTAGCCTGCATAGTTTTTAGCATACCTTTAAAAAAGTTTAAATGACGCCCCTGTATTCACTTGGAAAACATACTCATTGGTAAGTCATGAAGTAATTTTAACTAACTTGCGTTAACATAACAAACCTAACCGTTGTTACAAACTTAACCACATATAAGTTTGATTATACTCTCAATAGTGAATATTAAAATATAGACACGTAGGATTTATTTAAATGCTATTCAATATTCATTCAGTAAAGGCGAACATAAAATTCACAAATTGTGTTTCTTCGCGAATGTTTCAGGACACATTTTATTACATAGATGTATCACATTTTACAGCAGAGCTGTATAAAAGTATATTTTTCATTCGAGTTATAATTTATAGCAGAATATAATATAGACATATTATACACGATACATATCGAACATGAAAAAAAACGATAAAGTATTCAAATTTTCTTAAAATTTTTGAAAAATAATTTATTAGTAATGTAATTTCAAATTGCAACATAAATATATAAACTCATTTTGAAAAAAATAAATAATGTTTAGATATTATGTATATTGAATATTTATATTTTATACGACAATTTGAATACAATTTTGCATTTTGGAAATTAAATTCTAATGAGTATTATGATATCAAAAATATCTCGGAAATGAATAATAGTAATTAAGAACGCTATAAATATGTGTATATATATATATATATTTGCTATACATATATATATTTGCTATATATATTATATATATAGCAAAGAATTGATTAATTTCAAAACAAATAACTTCCGTGAAAATGGAAAATTATACGAACTCAATTTGCAATTTCACTGATTATAACAATTTACGTTAGAATTACAATATATTTCAATAAATTTTCATGGAACCTATATCCATGCCCACGTTTATATTAATCGATTCGAGCAAAAAGTGATTTGGTACGTTTTATTTTATGAATGTTTCCAGGATCCATGTTTCTAAATATTAAACACATGTTTAATCGAAAAACTAATTCTGTTTGACCGTGTTGACCACTGCGGTAATACTGATTAGTTATATATTTTAGCTATTAAAAATACAAAGAAAAAGTCTGAATTAAAAATCAAAGACCTTCAGATGGGAAAAGTCCAATTTCAATTTATAATTAAAAACAACTTAATTATTTAAGATTTATAAATACATTTTTAAAATTATATTAAATCTATTTTTTTTTATCTTATATATTAAACCAATAATTTATTTTAAGCTTAGACTGTGAACAGCACCTAATGAAATTTAAGTGTATTTTCTATGCTTCCGATTTATAGCAGACCAAGTTACAAATTTGGTTCGGTTAATGTCGAGTTTAAAAACTAAGTTTTATAAAACACGTTTCCTGGATTCTATAAATAAATGCATATTTTTAATTTTAAATAATTTATATGTATGAATGTGTATTTCATATTATATTAAAATAGTGAGTAAAATAAAAATAAAGTTTAAAAATTCTATTATATTTTAATGAAATATTATTAAAAAAGGTTTTCTTAGATTTATTTAAAAATATGAAATATATAGAAGTACAATATGCAATCTTTAGATAGGTGGTAGGTCAGTATATTACTTTAGTTTTTTTTTAAGCGAATGAACATTACCTAAACTATATTGCAATTATATTTTTACCTTTATGCTTAAGTACTAATATTATATAACCATTTTTTGTTTTGAAGGTCGAAATGTATGTTAAATTATCATGTAGTTATTTGTAATTTTATTTTAAATATTTTAGTTTTAAATACATTTTTCAACATATTTGATCAAAGTTAGCTTTATAATATTAATAATGTTCAAGTTAATTAAAACTACTTTATTATTTAGTGCAGATATGTTAAATTTTAATTCTGATTTTTTTTATAAAATAACATATGTATGCTGTTAGCCAATTTTTGGTGTCTTAGTATAACACTTTGTTTTATGCATGTACAATACAACTTTGTTTTTAAAGAAAAATTTTCTTTGCGTTTATTTTTATAGATACCATTTATAACAGTTGAATAATCTGTCTACATTGTAAAATAACTGATATATTAGAACAGTTTAAATTGGTTTCTATCATCTAATAACTAGACTCTAGACTGTTACTTTAATGTTTAAATTATATTACAAAATATATTTCGACAACTATAATTTCAATTTCAGTATTAACCAAAAACTGTAGATTTAACCAATACAATTGAACAAAAAATATACAAAAAATTGTTTTTGTTTAAAATTAGTAGGAAAAATTATTAAAGAGTTTAACAAAAAGTCCACTTTTTGAATCCGTACAGGAAAAGCATAAAATTCATTTATTTTATTTAAGAATGCAAATATTTGAAAAATCCTTCCACCATTTTGTAGTTTAAACAATGCGTCATAGTAATATATATTTTCAAATTTAAACTTTAAGTACTTAATTATAAAAACTTTTATGTATATGCAGTGAGCGTGAACTTATCTGGTTTTACACAAAATTTAATTAAATTTTAAAATAAATTGAAATTGCGTTTTAAAAACACACGCGCATGCAAATAATACATTTAATATTTACTTATATTAAATAATTTGCAAAAGGTGATATCACAAAAACGAAAATTGCAGTCCACATGTATGAAAATAAAATATATTTATCATACAATTATTTAATTGTATAAAATGCAATGTTTATCATATATTATAATATATATTATATACCTATAATCTATATATGTTAATAACATGGTTTTTTGGAAATTTAACAAATCTGCACAAAATAATCACATTACTTGAACATATTATTATAAACACAAGCCAAAGGTGGGAATTTAAATACTGTTTAGTATATATATAAATACTTACCCATATTAGAATTGATATATTTATGACTTTTAACATTTTATATACCTACCAATATATTTTTTAATAATTTTTAAATATACGTTTTATTCTTATAAAAATGAATTTTGTATTTTAACACAGTTAAATTAATATTTTTTCTATTTTATACTTTGCGCGTATTGAGGAATATACTTTTATACCAATTGGTGTTGAAATTATGTATGTTATTCTTTATGTTTATACAAATTTAAGTAGTTTTATAGAAAATAAGTAGGTAATAACTATAATCGATTATGCCGAAATTGTGATACCGTTAAAATACCGTTCTTATGTAAATTTTGGGTTGTTTTTCCTTACGTGTTAAAACTATCGGAAAAATCGAAAAATGACCTCTTTAAAGTACCAACTAGATACAATTTGGTGCAGGAAAATTCTGAAGCGTATAATAATTGGAATATTCCTTCTATTAGAATTTTTGGTACAGACCTAAAAAAAATATATATCATTTTATAACTAATAGTATGTTCCTTACTTCGCTCAGAGTCTAAAAAAGTGATCGAGGTTACTTTATATTTGACAATGTCATAGTTATGTATATTACACCGAGCTTCGTTCAAAATTGTTTTATAAAATTCAATGATTGCTGACACATTTAATATAAATTACCACCAGTATTAGAACCGACGACTGAAACCCGTCTATAACCCTTAAATGTTGCCTCTTTTATTTTCGTTTTTACTTGATTATATTTGGTAAAAAGTACACAGTAAAAAAGTTATAGCACAATGTATAGGTTTTTTTTTTGTAAAAATGTCAAAAACTACCCAATTTTAAGTGATTTCGAATTTTTCCGTTATTATTGTTTCGGGTATTAATGAAAAGAGCAGGTGTCGCCAAAGAAAAATTTAAACATTTATTTTTAAAGACCCTAGTCCCATTTTAGATACCCTGTAAAATCGATCAGATTGTTTTGCATTTAACATAGT
Organism: Pemphigus obesinymphae; assembly: GCA_025469235.1. Taxonomy (NCBI): domain Eukaryota; kingdom Metazoa; phylum Arthropoda; class Insecta; order Hemiptera; family Aphididae; genus Pemphigus; species Pemphigus obesinymphae. The sequence goes on along the minus strand of JAIPRL010003167.1, from coordinate 10,327 downwards.
ATGGTATCGATCTGAGACTTTGAAATTTATATTTCGATACGAGACGTTATGTCAAAAATCACATAAACGTTTATTATGTTTTTTTCTAAAATTACCATCATAATACAAATATTAGTATGAAAATATACGAATATAATATATATAACGTAGCAGACACGTATTTTTTCGTCATTACTTTTGACTTTACGACGTGTATACACATATATTATAATTAGATGTACGACTGCTCACTACCCACCCACATATGCATAATATATGTAATATACTCATAAACACATACACACACATAATAGATTATAATATTAATTTATATATATATACGTTAAGTTAAACACGAAATTTTCGCATCGGTTGTACTGCCCTGATATTGGTACGCCAACGGGTCAGTATAATATAATATATAGCATGACCAACTATACATTTTAAAAATAATTTCATTCAGTTTTTGAAGGATGACCGGTGGTTTTCGATTAATAATATTAGAAGTGGGCCGAACTCAAAATTTAGGCGTCCAACCGAAATATGCCAAGTTTAAAATCGAACCTGAACTCAAACCGGACTATTAATTTTAATGTCAAATTCATATCGGAGTGGAACTATGAATCGGGGCCGTCCCGAAAAAATATTTGATTTTTGGTGGGGGAGGGGTGACAATGTAAAAAAAAACTATTTAATACTTCTCTTCAAAATATAAAATAAGCATTTTGTGGACTATAATTCTAATAACATATAGTTTGCCGACTTAAAATTCCAAAATACTTCATGGACGTGAGTGAATAAGCAAAAAAAAAAACGAAGGGCATCGACTTTTTCTACTGTTTGCCGACTGAACTAAAATTTGCCAAATGAACTTAATTTTGCTGACTGCTTTCCGAGTTGGGGAGGGGAGGGGGTAAAACACTTCCCCATGCCACCCTCGAGGTGGCCCTGCTTTGAACTTTAATGTCAAACCCAAACCGAACTTCAAATTCGAACCCGGGTCATCCGAAAAGACATTTAAGGGATAATGCCGATGAAATACTTTCTTAAAAACGTAAATATGAAAAAAAAAAAAAAACAGTAGTTGCACTAGTTAACTCGAATCCATTCGAAAAACGTTCGAATAGTTTGTCTTATCCAACGTTGAACTTCTCCTCGAATTTGAACTTCTTTAATCAAGTTTGGTTGATTTTTCGAACTTTGAACTGTCTGACCTACCTCTAAATAATATACCTATATTTGGGTGGTATTATGTAATTCATAGGTTAATATTACATAACTGTACGTCGCACCTATATAGGTGTTAATAAATATTAAATAATAATTGTCTAAAGAATAATCTTTCGGTGGAAGGGCGAGCGAGAAAATTATCTTCAAAATATTTAATAGGGTAGGAAGAACCTATTCCCCCCCCCCTAGTGATATAGCCTATAGGTTATAATTTAACTTTTATTTAACAATTTTACTACGCCTTTTATACGTGGTAGACGACTAATTATTGTGTCGAGTACGAAAATGTATACGTAATAACTAGTGCATGATAATAATTCTATAATTTCCATATCATTATATACATATGATTACGTTTCACGTGAAAGAAATATTCAAATAATCAAAACCGTTAAGGTGAAAATTTTCACAGCTTTTGTTTTCTATCAACATGTCAACCATATTTAAAATAGGTGTATAAACTGTAAAATATACTTACGGATGGAGAGGTCCCCACTATATGTTTATTTTTTTTTTTGCAAAATAGATTAAAAAGGATTAACTATATTATACAGACCCGTCCACCCGAATTTGGTCACCGCGAATACAAATTAAACGAAACCCCCGGCCTTTGACATTTTTATGTCAACTCGCCAACAAGGATTTCGTTCCGAAAGGATAATCGAAAATGTGGCGGACACCTTATTTTTACAAATAACGATCCTTCTGTGTGGTACACAATGATGTTTGGGCCACTGCGAACGAATTGAATTTGTACAATATTATTTATTTTATGTTTTATATGCAATAAACCAAATAGTACTGAACAAATACAATGTTTAAAATAAATGATAATGCAGACGTTTAAACATTAAATCCAATGTGTGTGTTTCAATCAACCACCACGTTTACTGAAATCCTGCATGTTTGACGTTACGTTAATTAAATTCTAAGATGAAATAAATAATATATGAGTACATAGACATAAATTACATATGATCAGTTATCATATATAAATGTCGTTACTCACTTTGTCGTTGTGATAAAATACAATTCGATCGCAATTTAATGTATATTTAAGGTCATACATAGGTAGTAAAAACTATACGTACAGCACTATACTCCGGCCTTTAAAAATTTCACTGCGGATGAATAAATTTGTATGATATTTGTATTTAAATTATTTCTATACACATGTTTAATTTTATATTCTGAACAAAGCGAATAATGTATTGGTTTTATGATTATAATATATACTTTTTGTTTTCATGTCTGTGTACAAAATTTCAACCAGAAAGTGTACTCCGGTCTTTACAAGCTTATTCGGTTTCGGATAGCAAAGTTCATCTAGTTGGTACTTTAAACAGATCATTTTTCGATTTTTTTTAAAATTTTTTTTTTTTGATAAATGAGTAAGAAGAACTATGAAATAATTAGCATAAAAATCGAAAAACGCGATTGTCGTAATATTTATTATAACTCCACAAATATCGATGCATGAAATTTTCATCACCTCGTGTATATACGTGAAATATTAATAAAACAAAGTTTCGAAAATGTTTACCTTTTTTAGATTATTTATAGCAATAGGTGAATTTAAAACATTTAATTTACCTATAATACGCTTAATTTAAGTTTTTAAAACCTGATAATTTACATTTTGTGTTACAAATATTGGTTACAAATATATTATATAATATATATACCTATATATACAAACAATTTCAAAAATCAGTAGGTACAATAAGCCATTTTATATTTTTTTTTTCAACATTTTGTTATGAAATATATTCGAATTTTGGAGAAATAATAAATCCATAAACTTAAATATGTTACAAAATATGTACATTAGCACATTGTGAAGGCAAAAACATTTTGAAAATTTTTACTCGTTTTTGGTCTACTAATAGCAAGCCGGACTTTAAAGTTATATCAAATGCTAATATATATTAATGTTTAAATTGTAATAGGACCTTGTGTCCGTTTGTATGTGAAAAAAATAAATAAAATTGAAATTTAACAATTTTATAAATTCGTTTACGAGGTATGTTTTTTATGTTTTACAACAATGGTTTACGTAGTCTAGTGGGAGATTTGTGTATTGCTATGCGAAGGATTCTTCGTTCAAATCCCTTTGATTCCAAATAATTTATTGCACTTTTTCAATTTTTTTTTGTTCATTTTATTATATAATATTATTACATAGGTATATATATATCATTACTTATTAGTTTGATCAGCAGTAATTTTCAAGAATATCAACCCAAGCTTCGTTCAGAATCGTATTTTTTAAAAAGAAATTATTTATTATTGTTTTCAAATTCAATATATCCGTTTTTATTATCCTACTCCATGTACAAAGTGCTTCCTGGTTTTTTTTTTATTGTTTATTTATTTAATTTTAGGTCATTTTAGGCAGGTTATTTTTTTTTATATGTATATATATATTTTTTTTGTTTAATGTTTGGTGATTTTTTTGGCTATTGACAAGCTATCTAAAACGATAATTTTATCTTATATTTAAAATATCATGTTTTTAACGCAACATCTACGATTTTCATTCGTATCTTGATCTTTGTGCATGATTGATCCCAATATGTACGCTTATGCAATATACAAAATAAAATAACGTAAATGTGAAAAAAATATACCTTTTTCGTTTTTCTTGGTGTTAAAACCTGCATAAATTCGTATATATATGTTGGTACAAGCAGAATACTCTCTCGTAAATTAAATGTACATACCTTAGCACAATAGGAATATATTTTAAAATTACTTTAGAAGACATGTCAATTTTCCGACAGATGTTTAAAATTTAATAAAGTGATTAGAATTTTCCATGTCGTGTTGTAATAACCAATAGATAGTACTATTTAATAACCACGTATACAAACTATAAACATTTAAAACCTTAAAATTATGTATTTAGTGTTTACATTTAGTTTACAAAGAACTGTTTACCTACCTTGAAATGCAAACAATTCAACATAGTTATAGGAGGTGGAAGTACATCACTCGTCGGTTGGCATACTATATAAAATTATTTTGAGAAAAGCTCGGTGTAACATACATAGATACATATTACTCTGTATACAACTAAACTGTAACTGTGAAAAATAAAAATACAAATTATATTAGAATGGCCACTTTATTTATTATTTTTCGCATTTATCAAAAAATGGGTATTATAATAGGTAATATTATTTTAGGCTTAAGAAAGCTACAGCGAGAATCAAAAATAATCTACGGAGAATACAATCTAAAAGAAATTGTCGACAAGTAAGCTCTTCACTTCAAATGTTAACTTTCTTCCCGAAATGTTCAACTCAAAATCTAAAATTGCTAAACTTGATTGATACGTTTTATAATGAAAAATATATATATAAATCAGTAATTTATAAAATTTATATAATTAAAATTGCAAATTTTATGAAAACTAATATATCATACGATTTAGGTAAGACTATACTAAAAAAAACATTTTGTATTATAATATACAGGTAATGTTTATGAGACGGAAGTACAGTTTCAGTCGTTGCGTCGGATAAGATAATGATGGCGGTATTGAATAATAATAATATAAAATATATTGAATTTGAAAGCAATAATTAATTAAAACACACTTGAGAAGTACTAAGTGTTCTGACTGCTATAGTATTAATTATTATAAATTCAAAATGACAAAAAAAAAAAATAAATATACTTTTTATTGTCATTTACTTTTAAAATCTTTTTAAAAAGTTGCCAACACAATTATATACCCTCGATAGAGTACATTTATTTGAAATATTAATTGAATATGTATAAAGTGATCTTAAAAATTTTAAGTCTCAACAGCAGTTATTGTATTTTTTAAACTAGAATAAAATGAAAAAAAAAACACGTTTTTACCTATTACAACTTTATTCACTGTTTTAAAATTTTCCTTTTACAGTAGTTATTCGTAATCTATTTAAAAAACTCGACAATTTAAAAATTTAAAAATCAAAAAGACATTTATTATTGTGCCATTTACAATTAAGATCTGGTTTTAAATGATACAACTTTCGAAAACTTCTGTTCCGACCAATAAGACAAATAAAAAAACCAAAGCAAATAGCTTTCTCGCTTCAGAAATTATAAAGGCACTTAAAGGGAATCTAGTCTAAATATTCCATCCTCCAATTATGCCTTTAGACAATTGTATATATATATATATATATATATATATTTGAAATTTCATTACATATTTTGTAAATAAATATAAAATAAAACCACTAGCTGCTTTGCTACGCTCGGAATCAAAAATGGTAGGTATGCGTTTGAGATGAGTGGTGATAATACGAATATTTAGTTGAAATTTAATTTAATTAAAGTATTGATTGATTATCCATGTGAAGAAACTACTGAGAATTCTTCGGTAAACTGATTTTCAGTATAGCATAAAATGAAAAATAAAATCTTTGCAAAACGATATTATATAAAAAAAAACCTTTTACTATACAGTGTAACAGGACTATTTAACAGATGTAATAACTTTTTTTCTATTGAATATTTTTAATTTTTTTTTTTTAAGTTATGGTGCTATAACTTAAATATTTTTAAACTAATTTTTAATGTTTAGGAATTCGAAATAAAAAATATAAAATTTTATTTAATATAAAAAAAAAATCATCATAGCCATTTTATAGATGTGATTTTTGAAAAAATTTTTATGTCAAAAGATTTTACTAAAGTTGAGTCACTTATTTTTAAAAAAATTTTGAAGTTCGTAAAAATTGAATTATTTTTCTAATATTTTATTATATAGAACATAGTCGATATCATTTTATTCTTTTCCGAGAAATAATTTTTATCACTCATAACCAACAACAAATTTTTACACCGCCACATATATTAATATGATAATGGTGATATCAGATGATATTTATCAAAATAAAGTTAAAATGTACGACAAATACGATTTCCCATTCTAAAATGTGTTCTTATTTTTACAGAATTAATGATAGTTTTTTGTAATTACTAGTTAATAATATTTTAATAATTTATGGTTGTGAAAATGGAATTGGTACATATTAAAAGTTTAAAACCGTCAATCTATAATTTATTTACAAACACAAACATCATGGTCACTAAATGATTTATATGTTTAAACTATTTTATTTTAACATATTGTGATACATTTTTTGAGTACTTACCTATAATAAAACACAATGTTCATTGTAAACTATTGGTTCAAGATGAACATAAAAAAATGCAGTAAAATATCATGACACAAAGTGTAAATAAGTATAGCTAAATAAGCTCTTTATACATTTTTTAATAATAAATATTAAATATTAAGAATCAAAACTATTTTATTCAATTGAATGTTGTAGTTATGAACTCTGATCATAAATTTAAAAACTGTACTACAGTTTTCAATAAAATATAGAGAATTGTAGGTGCATTACCCTGTCACCCCAATATTAAAATAGTAAAAGAAAAATATGAAAAAGTCTACCTGGTAAAAAAAGTGGTGCTGGGGTAACGTTTCCCTGGCACCCCAGAAGAAAAATCTATTTTTCTCCGAGAAATTTTTTGGTACAAATTCTGAAATTTGTGATACGAATTGGTACAAATTATAGTACAATTAATGGTAAAATAATTTTTTTGAAATTATAATATTGGGGTGCCAGGGTAACGCACCTGAGAATTGTAGTTGTGCAATCAATCAAAATTGGACGGACTAATAGATAAATTATTATATTATTGTTTAAAATAAGTACCTAAATGTTATTTTTTTATTTTTAATATATTGTAGGTACCTAGGTAGTTTATAATATTACACAAATTTAAAAAATACTAGTATAAAGTAAAAAAAAAAACAATTATTATGTGACTCGAATTACTTAAAATCATTAGGTACTTAGGTATAACTACTAGTATACTTTATGTATTACAATTTATTATTAAATTGATGGAAGTTGATAATCTAATAAATATTAATATTTAATACTGAATTAACATATTTTAATGTTGAAGGTATTAAAATTGAAAATTTGTTTTACATAAAAAAAATTTCTTGATAAACATTTATTATTCATTATCCATGAATTTTATCATTTTTAATCGTCTAGTATTTTTCAATTTATAATATTAAATTTATAAGATAGATACATTTTGAATTATGTTTTAAAACCGCTTCTATCCAAATTGATTTTATTAATATTTTTCTTTCTTTTTTTGTTCTGTGAGTTTTAATTTACATATTGTTTATTTACCGATTGAAATACTCTGCTATACAAAATCTGTTAAATAAATTCTAATATTTCTTGTGTATTTTAAGCGATTGTAGTTGAAACCTTGCGGATCAATTTATTAGGAAAAATAGCGATTTCAATATTTTATTAGTATAGTTATACCTAATAAAATTAGTCAATAATTTCGATTTTAATTTAACCTAATAAATTGTAATTCATTACCTAGTAGTTTTTATTTTTAATTATTTTTTGAAAATTAATTGTGAACTTTAAATATATTTTGTTTTGTATTTTATCTTTGTCTTACTCTAATAGTGTTGCAGATCAGTGATTTATATAATCATATAAAACTGTATGTACAATGTAACAAATTATAATTAATGTATATAAGTAAGTAATTTTTTTTTAAATGTATAGGTACATACATATGTATATATGTATTACACCTATAATACAGTAATATGTATATTATATCAAACTACTACTAGTTGGCGATAATTAAATATTACACTATGATAAAACACAGATCGTATATTATTTCAGTGAACCAAAAATCAAAACTACAATAATTATTATAATAATAAATAATATTAGTTGTGGATGATTAATGATGGCACCAATGTTATCATTTAGATATAAAACGTTTTCGTTAACACACGGCATCGCTACCAATGCATTTTAAATATATAATATTAAATAACGCGTGTAAGTATTATTAAAAAATTCAAAAAGATTTTATTCAATCACAGTAATTTATTCACAGTTTATTAAATACCATCGATAATTTCAAAGTCGACAACAATATTAAAAAGTACATACAAAAAATAGTGCACTTTTAGAACTGTAGTATAAAATATAAGTAACGTGAAATAAATTGATAATTTAATTTTTCATTGTCAATATTAATTAAATCACTTTAAACTGACTGAAAATTTTTATTTTTTATATGATTTTGGTTTATTATTTGTTAAATAATAATTTTTGACGATAATTACATAACATTATTATGATAATATGATATTCGCAATTAAAATGATGAAATTTTTATGACGAATAAGTCCGCATTTTATGGAAAAAAAAATTTATAGATATTGAATGCATCCCGCAATTATTATTGATGGATAATCGGTAATAATATTCACATTTTCACAAATTTTAAAAATTGCTTAAAAATAATTGACTCAACGTTAGTAAAAAATTTTGATGACAAAATTTTTTTTTAAATTAGATCTACAAAATGGCTACTTTGATTTTTTTTGATTTTTTTTAAATACAATTTTACATTTTTTTTATTTAAAATTCCTAAACATTAAAATTTAATTAAAAAATATTAAAGTTAATATGTAATAATAATTTAAAAAAAAAATATTTAAATATTCAATAGTAAAAAAGTTATTGCGTCTATTAAATAGTCCAGATATACCCTGTATATCCTGTATATATATATATATAGTATATTTTATATAAAAATATATGTTAGAATTTATATTTTTGCTATATAAATGTTTGTATATATAAAAAACATGTTAAAGTTTTTAGGATATATTGAATTATATACTTCTAGAAATAGTTTATTTATGTTAGATTCTGGACGTATAAAGATATTTATTGACCTTACAATGATATGTTTTAAATGTTATTTTTATTCTAGTTTTCATATATGTATACACTATTTGTTGTAAAAGACGTGAAATACTAGTTTTCGGGCATTGAACTTTTTAGTAAAAAATTAATTCTAGTCGGTACTTTATAAAGGACATTTTTTTAATACGAGTACCTATATACATTTAATTATTCACTATAGCACTATACTCGTACATATTGGCTTGTGTAATTGATATATCTATATTTAATGAAAAAATTGATTAGTTTTTTTTGTGTGTATACACGTTTTGAAGACGAGAAGTTGAATACATTTTTTAGATAAACATTTTTCAGATACTGTAATTGGCAATTTAAAAAAGTACGTTTTTGATTTGCTTATTAGCTGGTTTAAAGTGTAAAGGCAAATATCATTATATATGGTAAAGGATAACTATCAAATATAATGGAATATTTTAATAAATCCAAAAATGAGCATCACTTGAAATTTATTTTATAAATAAATATTAAAAATATGTAATACCAATATTCTAACTGATAAACGAAGTGCTTCCACTCCTTCTAATCTGTTTTTTTAACATTATAAATGTTTCAATGCTAATATTTATTAAAATTAAAATAAATTATTTTTACTATACTTTTACATTCGGGTATAAACACATGTATTTTTAATATAGAAGGTTGTTCGATAACATTTTCGCTGATGATTTCGGTAACCGTTTAAATATAATTTTAAATGTCGACAGGTGTGTAAAATGTTACTACGTGCACACCGGACACCACCAAATTTTTGTGTACTTTAAATATATACCTTTATTATATCCTACCAATTAATGGAGTTATCCAAAATATTTTATGGAGTGTATACTTTAAGCCAAAAAGAAAGGGGTAACTATCATTTAAAAATAATAACGCTGGTGTATGGTAATGAAGATTTGTGCATTACTGGTACAAAGTAAAATATAAACAATAAATAATAAGAAAAAATAATTCACATTAACACAAAAATTATATAAAAATAGGTACCGACTAGTGATGATAATAGCCCTTTTGACTCAATAAAAATAAATATAAAATATGTAGGTTCTCGCAGTAACCCGACCCCAAATAGTTGGGAGAGAAGGTGTACGGGCCGGGAGCGTAAGGCGATAATACGCGCGCTCGGACACCAAAATTAATTCGCTTGCGTCTATTGCGTACTTATAAACTATAGAAAAAGGAGTAAATTAAATATTAAATAAAAAGGCGAGTTTTGGTAACTAATGTTGCTGTATAATAATTCAATTAAGGACAAACAAGGGATAATAATTCACAGC
>JAIPRL010003166.1:16377-49813 GCA_025469235.1 Pemphigus obesinymphae | reverse complement strand
TGTGCCGACTGTAAACATACATTTATTACAAAACTTTTAAATGTATTAATTAATTGTTACATTAAAAATCTCAATGATAACTCACCATTATAATATAAAGTTGTTACAAAAATCCAAAATTAAAAAAAGTTGTACCTACACTTAAATAATTATAGTATATACAGAATCATGATAAATTTATTCTTTATCATGTACAGAATATTCAATGAATAAAACCTGAAAATTTAAGTCTTTGATGAAATAATTATGTAAATTATAAATAACTAAAAGTAGTCTTTATTATTATTTGTCCTTATATTATTCTATTTTCATTTTTTTATGTAAATTCTAATTAATCCATAATAAACATAGATTAAACGATTATAATTTAAGGAATTTTATATAGGCAACCACCAGTGAAATTGTTCGCTATGTCACCAGTTGATATCATTGAGTATCCCGTATTCTCATTTATAATATTTGGTGTGACGTACCTACTCTAATAATACTTTAAGTAATTAGGTATGATTAAAGATTCTTAAAATGTATATTATTTATTATTATTTTAAGAAGAACGGTAGGTAGGTATTCAATATAAAACTGGTTCTTAAAGTGATTTTAGAATTATAGAATCAACAGAGGACAATATTTTAGAGTGAACTCATCCATTGATCTTAATTTATAGATTAATTTATTTACTATTAATTTATAATTCATAAATTCAAGAAAATGTAATTGAACTTCATAAAATTTGATTTATTTACCTATTTTAAACGACAATAAATTTTTCTTTTTTGGTAAATTAAAAAAATAACCGAAACCAGGTTCACTCTAAAATATGGTCTTCTATTGATTTTATAATAGGTGTTCGAATACCAAAATATTACTTTATAAACCCGTGTTAAGAGTTTTGCGCATAGGTTAGCCTACCTACATATTTTTTCTTAGCGAATATCGCGATTACACAACAATAAAAAGTGGTATACCTACTAACACGGGACTATTTATAAATTCATTTTAAAATGTATTTAAATATTTTTAAATTGTTAAATTATCATTTTATATAAAATATTTTGAAAATTTCCTATACATAACCACCAACAAATGTGTCCTCTTAAGAGGATGCACCACCCGTATGTGTTGTCTCTAACATATTAAGTAGGTATTGATAAAATAAGATATTTACGTTCAGCATTCTTATAATAACTTTGTCATTTCTAATATTAGAATAAATTAACCATAGACATATTATAAACTAAGTTTAAGTTTAAACAAATAAACTGAGTTTATATGTCTATGAAACTTAGTAACTAAACTAAATATAAACTTAGTTTATACCTATGTCTAAGAAATTAACCTATTACAAAATTTATAGATGAGATCATTATCTATGTAATACATGTCTATTTTGGAAATTGAAGTTTTTAGAGTTTAAAAATAGTTCTCTTTACAAAATTTAAATTTAAGAAAAAAGGATCTGCTACAACGTAGATAAATACATCTATACATTTGGTAATAGATAAATTTACTCTAATATTAGAAATTGCAAAGTTATGATAAGAGTGCCGAACGTAAATTTCGTATTTTATCAGTTGATACAATCAGACGGAGATAGCAAAATATGCTGGTTTGGCATTTTCTTAAATACAACACTATTTTTTATTTTTTCGTAACGTAGGTAGTAGTTAAGGTTAATATAAATATTTATATCAACCTTGGGTAGTAGGTACCTACGTGTCAACTGTAGATTAGGGATAATTATAAATTTAACCATAGTTAAAAATACGGGACACTTTTATTACCTACTTTTAAATTTTAATAAATTAGTATAGTTAACATACAATTATTATAACATAAAACTCGAAATTATTTTTGAGCGACTACTTTTTTCATAGAATGAAATTTCAAGAACGTTTGCCTGATACCTAGGTTGTACCTACGGAAGCTGGTCAACCGTCAAACCAAAATTGATTTTTGTTTTCATACAACATTCCAGTTTTTTTCACCGAATTTTCATTTACAAATAGGAAAATTAAAGGAAATGGAAAAATTATTACTTTAGAGTAGTAACTAAATTGAATTTGCTATCAGAAGTCTTTAATCCAAAAGTCTCACTACATTCGATCTATCCCTTACTAGGTATAACCTTTATTCCATAAACAATAGGTAGGTAATTATATTAGAACCTATTCTATCATTATGTTTGATTATTGATTAAAAATTAAATAAAGATAATGACATATTTTGACATTTATAAATTAATACGAAACTGGTGCTTGAAAATACGGGACAAAAGTGATATTTCCAACATTTTTTCGGAACATTTGATTCAAATATGTGATATCCCTACTGTAGATAATGCGTGTGTTTATTACGAAATATCAAATATATTTATGATACCGTGTTTTGAGTACCAAATGTTAAGTGCAAAATGTGATACATACTATATTTTATTTGAAATTCTCGATTTCATTCGTTTTTTCAATAAACTTGATTTCAAGTTTTAATTTAATATATGTGCATTAATTAAATTTAATGTAATTAAATTATTTTCGAAAATAAGTGTGTCTTGGCATGATAACTCGCGTGATATTATTCGTAGGTAATAATTTCATAAAAAATTCAGTCAGTGGATGGTGGAAGCATTTAACTCATCGGACAAGACACTCCTGGATGTATTTTCATTAAAACAATTATTCTGAATGGAGTTCGGTGTAATAAATTAAAATTTTTAAGTATTTTTTTCTGATTTTTATTTTATACTCTTAAAATTATACTGTAAAAAAATTGGATATATTGTGCCAAGAAAAATTTTCAAGTTTGTAAACATTGTATAGTATTACATCTGCAGCACTTATAGCTTTTCTTAGCTATTATACTTATTTTTTCAAATTTCATGTTTGATGCACCACAGTAATTCAAGGCTCAGTATGCAAGTTCTGAAGTATGAAGGTCAATAGTTTAAATTAAACTCAATTTTCTATTTATATGAAACTGAAATATCAATTAGGTCTTAACAATAATCAAAACATATATTTTGAATGTTTTTTTTTATTAATATACGACTGATCGAAAATCAAATTCATGTACTTAAATCTGAGACATTAAGACAAATTATACAAATAAAAAGAAACAAAAAGGAACCTTATATTCTATAACTGTATACACTTTCATTTACATTATATACATATTATCGTATTATTCGAAAAAAAAAAAAAAATAAAAAGAACGAGTATAAAAATGAGAGGGCTGAATACAAAATTAATTGGTTTTTTTTTTTAAAACTAATAATATAATTTATAGTACAAGTTTATACACGTTAATTATTTTAATATAATACTAATGTATATGATCACAGCATACGTCAATCATGTATAATGATGAACCTATTGTAATAAGGATACCTATATCCATTATTTTCGAAGTTAACCTATGTACATCTACATAAACCATTAAAACAATTTATTATGAGCTAGAGTGTTAACATAAATACAAAATTATTATTGTAATGCATGTGTAGTGTTACAAATGTATAAAATGAAAAATCTATTCATCAAATTGAGTTAGGAAGTTTAAAATAATTTTACTAATTTGAACATATTTCTACAATAAATCCATGAGAATAATTTTGATATTTATGTAATTACTACATGATTACAATAATTATTGATAACTTAGAATTATGAAAACACTCTATTCTGAATCAGTTATAAGATATAAAGGAGGCCAAAAAAAACAAAATACATAATATGGATACAACATACAAAAAAAAAAAAACCATTAAAAATACAGCCATATATTATAAAATTATTATCATTAACTGGTACTACTAATCACCTAGAGTTACATAGCCAAGTGGTAGTAGAGTGGCTGCCAGCTATCACACTACCATATACTGTATATACCGAATCGAGTGGACGTTGTTATTTACTTATATATATTTTTTAATGCAATTATTTGATAAATATTTTGATTTTAAATCAAATATTTGATTTTTAAGTGGATATGAAATAATATGCGAATACAATATATTGTTATGACATAGAGGAGAAAATTATGCAGCAATTAGTATACCATATACTTTGATTAAACGATTTTATAAAATGTCAGGACACCATTTTATCACCAACTACACATTTGATTAATACAATATTATTGCTTAAGAGAGAAAACTAATCTGTAATCACCGACCTCAGGTTTATTCAATTCTAATCAATTATTCTAGAAATATTAATAAATACAATTTTCCAATAACATTGAAAATGCATTGTAGTGGATAAAACTATACTACCGAATGAATGGGCAGTCAATGAGTTAAAGACCTAAAAAGTTTACATTACAAATATAATAATAAGCAATTTTGATTATTTTAAATTTTAAACAACTCTTTTGGCCTCCTTTTTACTTATATGCAATATTAATAATAATAACATCATAAATTGTTACATATTCACGATTAATTACACAAAGTTTACAATCAATATAAATCAATATATTCTAATAGTTTATCTAATAGTAGTAGAGTAAGAAGGATAAAAGTATTAAGTATATTGATTCTTTAGCAGAACTCAGAAAAGATTCAACATAATTAAAAGCATTTAAAAACTATAACATTTCAACAAACAAATATACTTAAATTTTGATTTTAATTACATAAATCATACAATTTAAATGATTTATTTTGATAACATTTAAAGCTTGGACAAAAAAAAAAAAATATCCAATATAATATGTCTACATAATATACATATATATATATATATATGTAATTCTAAGTAAAAATGTATGTAAAAAATTATATAATTTGAATTAAGTTTTTTCAAATTCTTAATCAATTTGCATATTTAAATTTTAATATTCAAAAGCTGCACAATTTAAATAATATATGAGAATAGTTACAAGATAAACTTTTAAAAATAAATGAAAAAGATTTAACTAAATTAATGATTTTGGAATCATACAAAGTACATACTTATTTTATTTTATGCTTTATTAAATTTGAAAATAAATTTATTTAATTTGAATTACAATATTAGTAGTACACATAGATGTATACATTTAATACATATATTTATATTTATATTTGATCAAACTATTAAACTAGTGGATTATTAAAAATGAATACATCCCTTTACTGATATTATATATGCAAATGTAATCAATATACATTCTCAAAAATCATAACTTTTATTAAATTCCTAATACTATAAATATTAAGATCCTATAATAAATTATATTAATCAATAATTATTTTTAATTATTATTTATTTATAACATAATATTTTGAAAATCTCAAACTAACAAAACATTATTGTATAATTTAAATCTATAGAGAACATATAAATATTTATTTCTCCTGGCTAGTAAAATAATTTTTCATAAGGTCATGTTTTATGAGATAATAAAATTATGTTTAATTAATTTTTAAATTTCCAATTAAATTTATCTAAAATTTAATATTACAAGTGATTATTAACTGTAGAATTAGTTCAAATTTGTTTTAAATATATAATATTTTAAAAACAAAAAATTTTCATAATAATTTTTAGTGATACAACATACAAACTGAACAGCCAGTCTCAACTCTCAATCAGTCTCAATGAAATTATTTGAATACAGATAATAAATTAAAAGAACTTACAATGCGTTAGAGAAGAATAAAACTATCTAGGAACGTTGAATAATATTATGAAATAGATCTTTATCATTTAATTGTACATGAAGAATCAGCACGGCGCAACTAAGGGGTAAATCATTTTATTTTATTTAAGCAAGTAAACTTTGGATGTTGTCTTCCTAATTTATTAACTGCACTAATGATGCTAAAAAATGTAAATAAATAAAAAAATTTGGTGTTAGTATACAACTGTAAAAGATACAAACTAAACATTAATAATAAGAATAAAAAAGAATAATAAAAAAACAAACAATAAATTATTGCCATTGTTAGTGAAAAATAAAATTATTATTACATTTTTGAGTACTTGTCCAATATGTAATTTACCAGCTAACATATATCTGCATCAGTATAAGTAAAAACTAGAACTACCACAATTAGTGATAGCTGATGTTTAACAATAATAAAGCAGTGAGTAACTATGTTAGACCATGTTTATTAAAAATAGATGAACTGCTTATGAATAGAAAATATAGTTTGCGGGTAGTACATACATTTGTCCCTATGACTTTCTTTTTTAAATACCTATACCTTAATCCTTTTACTGCTACAAAAAATTGATATTTTATATTTTTGTACTTATAGCCATCAGGAAACAAAATAAAAATGAACTGTGAACTTTAGAAATAATTAAAATCAATATTGACTTAATTATGCAAGTTTTTATAAAATTATTCCAAGAGTTCTCAAGAATAATAATAAAATGAAATAATAAATAATAAATTATAATAATAAAATATGTACTTTGCAAAATCAGTAGAATAAAATTGGAAACTAACTTACTTATTTTATTCATAAATAAAATCTATTTAAAATTTTGATAGCAGATTATTTGAAAATTAGAATAGTAGATTGCAAACTGAAAAATTAAATTGAATTGCAGATAATATGAGTATATTGGATTCATATCTATTTTTATATTGTAATATAAGCCATCCAAAAATATAAATAAATGATACTTAATTTAATTTGTTATTTATATTTATTAATTAATAATAATTGTAAATGTTTAATTAATAAAACTAAAAATTTCAATTCATGAACTCCATATTAACTAACATAATTCTAACCAATAACTTATTGTATACCATTACTTATTATTTTAATTGATAAAGAAATGTCACTATGATTACATTTTACATATAAATAGAGTTGAAGTGCAGTGAAATTACATAAACAGCACCATTGGAGATATCTCTAGATTATGTTTAAGTTTTAAAATGTTATAAGTTATATTTTAGAGTTTCGTAAAAATAATCTGTAATATACAATAAGAATCAATATAAGAAATAAAAAATATCAATCAAGAATTCTATTTAAAATGATAAGCGAAATGAATGATAAGAATGTAAGTTTATTTTTACTTGCCAGATAAAAATATGAAACTGTTATAGTAAGATGCACTCCAGGTGAAGTGTTCAGTTAAGAAACATATTGAAATATTAATAAATTAGGTACAATAGCTTCAAAAATAATATGTATATCAATTCTTCATAGGGAAATAATGTTGAAATCGTGGATAATGTATAGTTATTTATAAATTATAATAATTATTTAATATTTTGTTTGTTTGAGTAATTAAAAATAATTATTGATGCTAATTTATTTAAGTTTTTAATTCAGAAAATCAAATTAAATTAAGTTATATTCAATCATGAATATTCATTATTGCATATTTTGATATCTACATTTTTTAATTAAATTGTATTGCTTTTGTTTAGGACTAGACGAATATATATCAAAATTATTATTATAATAGGTACCTTAAATAATCAATTAGTTTTAAATAAACCCTATAGAATTTTACTAAATGATAATTTTTCATAAAACCAAATTATGAGGATTTTAAATAATAATTAATAATACATTTATTTTGGAATATCAATATTTATATTAAAATAAGTATGCTTTTGAAAACCAATTTCAAATAGGTAAAATTATGATAGTTTTGCACATTTTTTTTTTTGCAATATATATATATATATATATTAACTCAAGTAATTCTATGTCCAAATTTTAAGTAGTTAATAGATTTTAAGTAGTTAATACAATAGATTATGAGCATTTTGTTCAAATGTTATGAAGATTTGAAAAACAGACATTTCTTTTATGTATAATGTAATATTTCAAATATTTTAAATTAATAAACCAGTTATTAAATTATCAGTAATTTTAAATTAAATAAATTTGTATTTATCATTAATGTAACTTTAGGGTGGCATGGTTCAAGGTTTAAAAGTAGAGAAGTATATTTACACATAACGAAAATCATTAATAGGTACCCTCTATTATAAGCTATCAACATTCATATGAATAATGTTGAATAGTCTGAGGGTTAAACATATCATTTTGCTCTGGTTGCAAATGACATACAACTGTTTGCCCATCTAGCACAGCAATTGTTCTGGCATTTTGTTCTTTAAGCTGTTGCCTGAATGCTGCATTAAGAGCTGTATGGAAATTATGAGTTTCTGGGTTTTGGTTAGGAGCCATAATAAGTGGCCTATGGTCTCCATAACTTTTTGATGACTGTCGACTCATATCACTATTTCGTCGACCATCTTCATCACTTAAGTCGGACACAAGAGCCGCTTGTTCTCGCTCTCGTTCGCGTTCTCGTTCTATCTCTTCATACACTGGATCATCTAGTCCAGCAGAAGCAGATATGCCACCCATTATTTCAGAGTATGTGTGATTCCATGGGCTAGTGGCTCGTACACCACTCACTCCAATATACTTTTTTGTTGAACAATTGTTGTCAACAAAACCATCACCAATGGTATTACATCGAAGTGAGCACATTTTGGGTGCCCCACCACGATTGTTATGTACATATGTAGGTTGTCTACTTAAAGTAAAACAGTTATCTTGGATGTTTGGTTTACTCTAAACAAAAATAAAACAATATATTTATATAATATGAACATCAAAAAATACATAAATAATAAACACATTATATACCTGAGATGACTGTTTATGAAGGGTACCACTAAAAACAGCAGCATTTTTTGGCAATTTGGACCGAGAGTAACTTCTTTGACAAGAACGAGAATATGGTAACGTTGCACCACAAATGCCAGAATTTTGATCTGCATTAGATATTGAATTATCTAAATTAGGCAGATCCATTTCATTTTGTATGTCAACAACTTTAGTCACAGCATGTCTCTCATGAGGTTGATGAAATGTCTTTAAATAAAATAAAAAACATGAAACCATTAAAAATATATATATTTAAAATACAAGGTGATTTTGCTAGTTGTTTTAAAATTACATTTATTTTATTAACTTTCATTTTTCTATGAATAATTTTTCGGCCAAAAGACTTAATTCAATTGGTACATATGATTCTATTTTCCAGTAGAAAAATTAATTAGAAAAGTATCATCTTCTTAGATTTTTTTACTTTTTCGATAAAAACCCAAAAGAAAAAGTACAAAAAAAAATTATGTAAAAAGATGTCCTGAACTTTTGTTATTTCTTCATAATTCCAAAAAAAATAATTTTGAAATTTACACCAAATACGTTATAATTTAGTACTATATTAATGGTGAAGATAAAATTTCCTTATTAAATTGTTTTAAAGCTATTTAGAGAAATTGAATGAGCTGTTCGAGAAACCCGACTTGTCCCAAAATCCAAACTTTCAGAAAAACAAGAAAAATATTTGCCATACATGCTATATTGCTATTTTTGTACATGTGTTTATACATTTATATATGTACATATATATTATTTTATGTAGAACAATAATTGTTAACAATTATTGCACACTGTATTTTTATTTAAATTATAAATATTTTGTCCTTTGAATATACTTACATTCATTCTGTGAGATGACAAAGAGCGTGGTGTTGAAGACTCGGCTATACTACCTTGACTGTTTTGGCCAACTGATGTACCATACAGGCTAGTTCTTTGATTTTTATAATTTAAATTCAATTCTGGGGTAGAATTTATTAAGCAGCATTGCCATGGTAAAAATGAAATAATAGTGAACTCTGAGAAAACCTTATATACCTATAAAAGTTAATAATATATTATATTATATTAAATATTAAAATATTAAATTTATGTTCATACAACTTACCGAATTATTTTTAATGCAGTAAAGTATAATTATTAACAATCCCTGTGAACAATTTACTGCAGAAAATATATACAACATAAATGTGGAATATGATGCTACATAAAGAAATGCTAAAGTCCATGTTAATGTTATAAAAACAAACAATAAAATAGCACTCTTCAACCACATCCTGTAAATAAATTTATATTAATAAAATAATTTAAATATTTTATTATTAACCTCTTGAAGTACTTTTTTTTGTGTAGCTTAATTTATTATGCTAAAATATAATTAAACAATTTAGAATAATATATAATTAAGGCATTCATTAGACTTGTATAGAAAAAAAAATAAACGGCTGATCGAATATACATTTCAATGGTCAAATATATTTGATTTTTTCGGCTGAAAATGATTGTTTTCATATGGGTACATCAAAATTAAAATTAAAATAGAATACATGGATTGTACCGTTCGGTACAAATATTTGGGTTCAGTAATAGTGACTACAACCGTAAACATTCAGACATAATTGTTTCCAGTTTGGTCAAGTTTAGTCTGTTCAGTTTAGTTTAGGAACATTTATATAAAATAATTTTTATGAAGATTTAATGGTACCATTATTTTATAAACTATTTAACTATACATTTTCATTTTCTTCTTTTGTATTTTAATAAGTGTTTAAACAATTTTATTAGCTAAATATAATACATTTTACTAAAAATGTGACATTAGTATTTAAAGTTTTTTCTTTTATATATTATGGATAATTTAAATACGTTTTCAGAATTAAAATTAGAGTATGCTTTGTAATGTACTGTTGTAATTAGAATCGTCAATATGAGTGAAAATTATAAGATTTTTTGTGATCACAAAATATATCATTTACTTGTTCATGCAAGTTAATGTACCTAATAGTCCTATATTTTTTTTCAATGTGAGTTAATAACACTACCAATCATTCACAACTCGCACAAGTTAAAAGTCAATCAAAGTAGAATTTTGTGATATACATCCTCTAACTGCAAAACAAAATTAAATATTAAAAGTGAATGATTATGATTATATTAACTTAATTATAAACCCATTTACTTCTCTTTTTAACATAATTTAATAAAAACAAAAAAGATTTAATTTTGTAAATAACTGGGACGTTATATCCAATAGGCAGTATAGGAAAATTGCAAAATGTAAAATAATTTGTATAAATAAATGTTTTTAAGATAACATATATTAATTTTGTAACAAATTGCAACTACATAAAAAGAGGGAAAATTGAAATACTTCTTAATTAGACAATATTCTTCAAAAAGGAATGGCATTGTTTCAAAAATATTTTTCTTTATAAAAGGATGAAGTTTATATTGCTTATAAATTAGATAAATTAGTACAGACATAGACTATTCCTTACCAAATAATATTCTTAATATACTTAGGTGACAAGGTGTTTTTGATTAAAATTATTTCATATTATTGTATTTTATGTACTATTTAGAATATTTTTTGTTTATATAAGTACCTAGGTAATTTTAAAACCTGAGCGTAGCAAGACATTTATTTGTTTTACAATGATGTTTTATTTTTTTTTATGACTAATCTATACAATTTTTCGGGTAAAATGATTCGAGTAAGAGTTTTGGATAAGAGCTTTCTGATTTTCTGAATTTGTTCTAGATGATAGATGGTACTTTAGAGATCATTTTTCAATTTTCCTATTATTTTACTTAAATGTAAAGGAAAACTATGTAGTTACTAAAATTTTTTATAAATTGAAATTCGTAATATTATATTAAACTTTGCTCAGGATCATTTTTCAAATGCAATAATTTATTTTTGTTTTCAAATTTAAAATAATAATAATACGTTATCCCATTCCAAGGCTGAAAGAACAAATAATTGTTATCACAATCAATGAACCAATTTCTAGTATCTGCAGTATTTGTACAGTTTTTAAAAATAGTCTTACAACTTTAAAATATTGTTTGTATATAATAAGTAGGTATTAAATTAAAAATACGTTTTTACAATAAAGTATAGTAATAACTATGAAAATAAGTTAACTAAGTGTGAAAGATATAAATATAATTTTAAAGAAGAATCTATGTTGTATCTATATTTTGGGTTTACTGGTTGTATATACTCATACACGGTTACAAATGATAGCGCCATATAGCATTCCCCAACCAATCATCACCAATAGCAGCACAGTCGACTACACATAAAAAATGGTAGAGTTCAGGTGCATGAGTCTGGGTAATGATATATTATCATAAACACATATAAATAATGTAATCAATAAAAATATTGTATTAATATATTTAAGCATATAAATACATACACATCAAGAGGTTAAATAATTATAATTTAGAATATGGTAAAACTTACTTTAGAGATGTTATTTTAACATTTTCTTTGCATTTGACAGACATCATAGTAGAATTACTTTTAATAATATATAATGACAGACATAGAAAGACTAGATTTACCTATACAAATTACAACAATAAACATTAAATATATTAGTAAATATACAATTTTAAGTAAAAGAGAGTTTATGACTTACTGCAACCACAAACATTATACTGTAAATAATAATAGTATTTGCTTGCAAACAGTAAGAATTATTTGTGTTATAGATGTAAGGATTCATATAACAAGCCGCAATAACAACTGTCAATGGAACTCCATAACCAATTAAATAATATAGACGCATTTGTAATTTTTCAGAATCAAATGCTTCAATCAAGGTAGCATATAAATGAAATCCTAAAAATACAAACAATATTTTATAAATAAATTATTTATTTATTTTACAATGATGTTTAAAAATAACTATAGTCATAAAAAGTTAAGTGTAATTGTAATATTTGACATTTTAACACATTTGTTGCTGACAATACCAAGTTCACTGTTATGCATATTTTTACACACATGTTCAAAATAGTTTTTAAAAAAATCAATTAAAATATATTTCATATAAGTACAATATATCTAATGAGGATTTACTAATAGTTATAATATCATAATAGATATATTCATTTTTAAATTCTAATTTCTAAACACATATATATTATGTAATCTACAATCCACAAACTTAATAATACATATATGTTTACATTATTAAACATAGGTGGAAATTCATTGAATTTTATTTTTTTTTTAGACAGAGACTAATATATTTTGCTGAACAGAGCTAAGGGACACTCCCCCCCCCTACATTTTAGTTGTATTTTAAAATGATTAAAATAACAAAATTGAACATTAAGAACATTTTTGGTATTAATTTTTTTTATATACAATTTAACTATCATTCTAAAATAAATTAAAAAATATGTAAGTCATAATACCTATATTTATAATTCTATTCTAACATAATTTTCAGCTCATTAGAATAACTTTTTATCATTTTACTCCTAATTTAATAGGTATTACTTCTATTTATTTTTTTACTTATATCACTCCTAATTTAATATCGATAAGGTGTTGAAACAACAGTTTTAAATATTACATACTAAATATAAATAAAATGAAAGGAATGTAAAAAATAACAAAAATATGTATAGGTATGTATTTTATTTGAACTCCTAGGGACCAGAGAAAGTTATTGAGTTATCAACGATTTTAAGTATAAAATTTTTGAATTTATCTAAATTTAACTGTATATAATAATTTTAAATATATTTTAAATATAAAATTTGATGAACTTAAATTCTAATTTCACCAAAATTGTATAATTAGGTACTTGGAATAAACTGAAAAATTAACATGTAGGTATTAAATATTCAATGATTAATATTGTCAATTTTACACATTTTATTCTAATTTTAAATAAAAAAGAATGTCTTAAATAAATAAGATCAATTCCTGAAAGTCACTATTTTGATGAGATTAAGAAGTTTCTATCAACATTATCTGATAAATTAACTATTTAAATTAACCATATTATACTATAAAAATTTAAATAAATAAATAATTATTTTATTTATAAAAATTGTATGTTTTATACTGTATAATATAATTATAATATCAAATTAATAATAACATATACATTTTTTAAACACTTCATAATAGAATTGTAAAAAAGTAAATAAAATAGGTCAGTAAATATTAAATACAAATAAGTACCTTTAAGCCTATTTATTTATAATTATTATTTTTAAAAAAATTTTAATTTACATTCACTTATACTTAAAATATTTGAATAATTTGTATTTTATGTTATACAATGACAATATAATAATAGAATTAACTTGGTTATTTCTACTCCTTATATTTTTACTTTAATGCGTACCAAGCTGGTGCATACACATTTTTTTTTCTATTTGCTAGGAAAAAATATCTAACTTGTGACTGAAACACTGATCCTTAAGTTGTATTAAATTTTTGAAGTAAATATTAAATATAAAAATATTGCATATAATATTAATACAACATATTATATGTATATATATATGTTGTATATGTAACAAGTAAAGTTGAAAATCCAATCATTTTATATGATTCCTAAGTAAATATAAAAGTAATATAGGACAGCGTAAATTGATAAGTATAGTACTGTAATATTAGTCATTTTACAATATTAAATACATATTAAACAGTTATTGAATTACCTTACATAACATTGATTTATTTTATCATTATTATCATTATTAAAAATTGTAAGTATTTAAATTATTAATAGTAAAATTAAATCAAAAGTAATTATAAATAGTGTGTCCCGTTTTGAATGTTACAATTTAATATCTCGGTCAGGCGACCTTGAATTTAAATGCTGTTTTTGAGATAACTAGCAAATTATCAAAATAACATTTGGGGGGAAATTTCCCAAAAACAATATTTTGATACTTACCTAAACCTTCTCAAAAAATGGTATTTAAATTCAAGGTTGTATGACTGAGATATTAAGTGGTACATTCAAAACTGGACACACTGTAAATTATGTCAATCATTATATATTATGTAATTTATATTATTATCACATACTAGGGTATCCAAAACCTATCATTATATTAGTTGATATTTTAAATAATTTATTAAATGTTTTGTGACTGATAAATTGAAAACTAATAATAAAATATACATTATTTATACTCTTTATAATCTTTTGAATAGTTTTAGTCTATACTTGTCAAGAATACTTTTATGTTATATTTCAATGTAGATATTTGATTGATTTACAAAGTATACGTAGATGGTAGTCTTCGCATTACCTATTATATAATGCATTGTATTCTAATTAGAGTGGTCAGGACTATGACCAGTATACCTGTACGCAAAAATGTAAAATTCATTATAATGCAAGTGAATAACAGTGGAAAGACTATGTAATAATACTCATAAATCTTCTTCTCTTTCAATTATTTAAGTTTGGTCATTTTAGTCATACATTTCCATTTAACCCGATCACCTATATCATTTTTCCCATTATAATTTCCACATTCCTGTACATCTTTCATTTACCCTTAAATATTGATACTACACAACTCTTCCTCCACACTTCTTTAATTTTTTCGTCAACTAGTACCTTATTATAGAACTTTGTCAACTATTCTATACCTAAACTTCCTAATACTTTCTATACTTCTACTAGTACTCTATCTGATTCTATCGCTTTCTTAATTTTAATTTTTCTAACTGCACTTTAAACTACTTCTTTTCTTATTAAGTCTACCATATATAAAGTTCATTCAGCTTGCTCGATCTTTTAAAATATTAAAATATTAAATTTAAAAATATCCTTCTATCTAATTGATTTCCTTGTCCTTTGTTTACACCCTCCTATCCTTATCAATTATACACCATACATTTGTAAAATCTTTAAATTGTTTTCTTTTTATTTAGACAGCTTGAATACTTCTTTTGTCCTTAATTTCTCATAAAACTCGTCATATTTCCCTACTTTAGCTTTACTCACTGCACTTTTGGCTACTTTACATAAACTAATTTATTGTAATTTCTTGATCAACTGTGTTATCTTTTGCACTATTTCAAGCAATTATCAATCAACATGTTTCCTTATCCTCTGGTATACTACCCCTACTCTTCTCAACAATTCTCTCAGCTACCCTCTTAACACTCCCTATTACCTTTTCCCACATTTAGTTTATATTATCTTCCACGTTTCAACTCCAGTGTCATTTTATAAATACTCTTTCATGTTCCCCATTAATTTCTACCATGTAATTATCAGTTCTACTTTTTTCTTTTTGTGCATCATCTATTTCCTATACAAAATATCCATAACCATCCACCATTCTGTGTCGTCACACTTTCCCCAGGGTTGCCTTGTACTCCTTATACTGTTTTAAACTATCCCTCCACTCTTATAGGTTATTTACAGTAGCGGTTCATGGGTAAAATATCTGGTGGTACACAGCCAAAAAAATATTACGGATTAAAAACAAATATATTAACAATATTATATTGTTTTTTTCTAAAATGCCGATATAATAGGTAGGTACTATAATAACGAACGTGCTGTCATTAATTTTATTAAGAACATACCTACAAAACAAAATTCAATTTACCATATGCTTATATAACTTAGTTAAGTGATATCCTGATAACATTTGAAAATGAGTAGATAATAATTGCACCAAACGATAAACGTCGTTACGACATACGACTACAGAATAGTTGTATATACATAGTTGGTGGTTTAAATTAGTTTTTTGCGCCATTCCATATAATTTACACAGTGTATTTTTCCTATTTTTTTCCGTTAAGGGAATAAAATACAACTGCCTGTGAGTAAACAACGCATCATTTACTCATTTTACAAGTGTGTGCAACGGACAGCGCTGCGGTAGCATCGAGACACGAGACAGTGGCCGAGACCACTTATGTAGTAATCTATGGCCGCAGCAGACCGGCTACCAACAGCTACCAATAATACAACTTCGCGATGCATAATATGTATAATAATAATATTCACAGGCATGACAGTTACTGAAACAGCGATAAATAAATAATAACTTTATATGTAAAAACATGCTGATTTACTGAAATTTTAGGCGGTGCAATTGTACCTGTGCTCTTTAACGCGAGCCGCTACTGGTTATATAATACTCTTCTCTCTTCCTAAAAAAAAAGTATTCATAATCGCTAATTCATATACTGACATAAAATCAAATATTCTTTCCCTGTCTCATTGCTTCTTCCAAATCCATATCCTCCATGCACTCTATCATAATATCTTCTATCACTACTCACGTGCCCATTAAGATAATAAATATATAATTATAATTTACCTTATTTTAATTTTATCCATATAAAAACAAGTTAGGAAAGTTTACTCTGCGAGTGTGCTAAATTTTCATTTTCTAAGCATATTTTAAACGAAAATATAAAACAACGAATAATATCTATCTACTTGATGACCAAATTAATATTTTTAACTATGTATTACGAACTATGGAGAGAAAGACAAAACAGGAATATAAGGTGTTTAAACTTATGTTTAGAAACCTAAAAACTAAAATATACATGCTTATTTATAATAAAACAAATTTGCATACATAAAATAAATATGGATAAAATGCAGCAAAATGTTATTTAATTTAACTTAACAGATGTTTAGTAAGCACTTAAGATATTGTAAAATGACAAATATTAAAGTACTGTACTTCACAATTTACACTATCCGGCACAGAAGTTCCCCTCATAATACATCCATCTCTTTTATTCCCATCTATCTTCCAACATATATCCCCTTTATTAATCTAATTGCATCCGTCTCTTCTGAACTTTAAACATGCCCAAGCAATCTCAAACTATTTATTCTTCTTTAATATATAATTTTTTCTTCTTTAGTCATACCACTTGTCTACCTTAACATTCTCATGCTACAATCATCTTCCGTTCTATCAGTCTATTTACTGACTAACATTCTGATCTGTACATCATTGCAGGCTTCACCAATGTCTTATAATCTAATTGGGATTATTTTGTTACATAAAATAAGAAACATTCCTTTCAACTTCATCTATCTACATTTTATCCTGTTTCATATTTTTCTCATAACCATTCTTCTATAAAAAAAAAAAAAAAAATTCTAAATACTTGAACATCAATCTTACTTGTATTTATATATATATATATATATATATATATATATATACATATATTCTGTTTATCTCTATTAATCCATAATCCTTTACTTTTATCACTCTTCAAGTCTATCGTTTACTTCTTCCACGCTTTCTTCTACTAGCACTATATAATAATCTACAAAAAGCATACACTGTCCTCATCCTGTATATGCTATGATATTTCAGCTTTTACCAAGGAAATTTAGTAAGGACTGAAAGCTAAACCCTAGTGTAACCCTACTTCGACTGTAAAATCCTCCGTTTTTTTACACAAATGTCTCATTCTTTTATTTGCTCCTTTATACATATTCTCAATTACATCCATATAGGTATACCTTTGGTAATCCTTTCTTCATTCATTTCCACTTTAAGAACTCTCTAGAAAGGTCAATTGCATACATTTTCCCACCAAAATTAAGAAATCACTTTTAAAATTGCAAATGAGCAAAAAAAAGACATTTTTCTATAAATTATAAAAGTACGTATTTTAAAAAACAAGACAATACGCACCCAGTTAGAAGTCTAAACAGATAATTATAATAAGAAAAAGCTATGGTTCAAAGGAGTACTACAGCACACCTGACATACCCAGTGAAAAAGACGATAATTATCTGTCTAATACAGTATATTGACTCCATTTTTGACCTTCCAGACATAAACCAAATTTATTTAAAATACCTCATTTTTTACTCTCTTATAAATTATCTTTTCCCATATATGACTTAATTATTCCAAAATTCCTGTACAACTTCCATAAATTTAAATATTTTAAAATACAACTCTTTTTCCTCGTTTCTGGAACTTTTATTTTAACTAGTACCTTATTTAACTTGGTACAACTAATAATTGGAGATCCATAAAAAATATATATATACTGTAGTTATTTGAAAAATCATTAACTTGCTGACTACCATTTATTACAAAATACAAATGTTCTCAACGCTCGATAATTTATATCGATAGGTATGTTATTAATAATGTAATATATGTTTTTCTAAATTTATATACCTACCTATATTGTATTAAAATAATAAATATTAAATGTAGAAATCATGTTATATATATATATATATTTTTTTTTTTTTTTTTTGTTTGTTTCATTTTATAAATTGTATAAAACAAGTTATATTAAAGCTATTGGAGCACAAAATTTAGAATATTGGAAATTCATTATATTATGTAATGTCTATACATAATACATTGAGCGTAAATGTGTGAGAGCTATAATTACTTAAAATTCTAAAAAAATTTACCTGCTCTCTTCGTATTAGATAAAATAATAAGGAACAATATAATAATGATAAAATATATGATATATATTCAAATACTACAAGAGAAATAACAGAAAAAATTTAATTATGTTGTTGACTGTTCAATTATCAATTCAGTTTAACAATAATATTGAGAAAAAATTATAGGAAAATCCTGATATACCTAATAAATTATTGGCAATAACTATTATCTACAGTCTTTATTATCTTAATATTCTAATATCTATTATCTACCTACTACTTCTACAATCTACAGAACTTATATTAGACATTATATTTTTCTTATTTCAATAAAATAAATTATGTTTGACAATTTTCAGATATTTTTCGTTTATAATAAATTCCAACCTGGCAAAATTATTTTATTATTTTGAAAAGCCTGGGCCTGAGTATTTTTTTGTGTAACTAAAAAGCTTGGATCGGTTCAAAAAATTTCCATTTTGAAAAGCTTGATCCAGCCAGTCATTATTTTTTAGACCTGAGCATATTAACGAAATGTAATGTATCAATGAGGCTTATGATGTCAAGTGTTATATATATACAAACAGTGCTACCAAGGTTATACTTAGGTTAGGACACGTCATCTTATCATATGACCAGATGTGGTGAAACAGTGTGCTAATCACATGTTTCCCTACTTTTACATGAGAACATTTTAATTCAATGCAGTTATGCAAAAACCATTGTCATTATAGTAAAAATATAAAATACCAAAATTAAAGTGTATACAATTTTACTACCTAAGGATTGCATTATTTCCTCAATTATTTCCATATATATATATATTCTCAAATTGTAATACTTAACATAAATTGTGAAATAATAAAAAAAATATAACAATAATAATTTACTTATTATTACTTATATTAAATATTAATTTAATCAATTGCAATTACAAAAATATTTCAAAATGGAATTATAATTTCGATATACCTATATCAGAAATTAATCAAAAACACAACTCAAATTTTTAAAATTGTACTTAATAAATAATAACAATATTAATACATTGGAAATTTTCTAAAATATATATATATATTATGGGGCTACAATATTAGTTGAATTTTTAAGAAATATATTATCACATACAGGTAAAATACTTTTTAGAAGTAGGTATTTCAAACACATATTCCGAATACTTATAAAAAAGTATTCAGAATATATATTTAAATACTTTATAATAATAGTATTCTCAAAGTATTTGAAATACTTTATAAAAAGTATTACAAATAATTTTTTTTATTTATACTAGATTCAATAACAAAAAAATTAAATTAAAGGGTAGTAATTATATTAATATTTCAAAAAAACCAAATATGCCATCAATTGGTATTTGAGAAGGTCTAAGCATTTTAAATTCAGTATGAAAAATTTATACTGGAGTCCATAGGAAACATAATAAGAAAATTATCTGAACCTTGAAAATAGTTTTTTTTAAGCAAAAAAATCTTTTTAAGTTTTTATAATAAAATGGTTGGGTATATGTAATAGTATATAATTATTCACCTCACAAATTAAAATAATATATAGGTACCAACAATTTCAAACAAATAAAAAGAAAGGTTAGAAAATAAATTTCCCAGTAAGGTCGTAAATTACCATCCATAACATTATTTCTGTATATAGCAGGGTAATAAACGGCTAGTACAATTAGTTTATGATGAACACATCCTGTGACAAATTCCAACCTGAGTAGATAACCAAGAGTATTACTGATTGAATGATAAAAAATAACAAAAAACTGTTTTCACCAAAATTAAAAAAAATGTTTTATTATTTAATAATGTTTTGTCAGTATTTAGTCCTTTAAATATTTTAAATAAGTTAGGCATTATAACACAGTTAGGCAAGAAACTCATGACTGACATATTTAAAAATATACTATTTAATTATAATAAACATATTTATTAATATTATTAATTTTATTAATAATATTAAATTTAATTGAATATACAGATTGTACAAAAATTTTTTATAATATATTGTGGTATATGTTACCTACATAATCTCAGTGGTTGTCTATATTCATAAACGGACCATCATAGTTTAGGGCAATGAGGTGGTACAGAAAAAATAACTAACTCTACAAAACGGAATACTGATAACTGATACTGAAGAATTCCTTTACAATATTATTGTACTATTATTTTCCATATGTTTGTTCAAGTGTGCATGTACCATTGGTGCATCATAACGCTACCTATTGTTACGTTATACATTCCTATTAGGAACTGCTCACCTAATTATTACTGATAAGAACAACAACAATAACAAATGATTATGATTATTAGTTTTAATATAACCCATTTAGTTCATCTAAGCCCCTGGTAACAGTTCTTTTTAAATTAGAGTTATTAAAATTGATCAACATACTTCTTTCGGATTTGAAAAATAAATCATTATTTAATAATTATTAGAAAACATTGATAATACATAATTTACTAATGTCTATCTAATGATGTTTAATATTATTTAATGCTTTTGAACCCCTGAACAAAAAACAAATGTCAAAAATTTGTTGTTACCCAAGAGCTCAGATAATTGGTCAGATTATATTGAAAATAGTTTTTTCTTTAGTACTTTCTGGAATAAAAATGTTTTAAAAGTGATTAATAATAATTGTATTAAATGGATTTAACTGATCTGGTTACATAAATTTAATATCAATTAAAAATATACGATTGTTATCAGATGATAATATATGCATTTAAAACATATAACATTTTTTGTGTTTGATATGCACTAAGGAAAACTTAATTTCAGTCACAAGTTAGATTTTTATTTTCAAATAAAAATAGAAGCATTATAAAATATAAATATTAATGCAAGTTGTAATTGAAATTTCCATTTGTATTTTTTTTATTATTAAATAGAAAATAATGAACATATACCAAGTAAAAATAAAAATGTTTAACATTTGTATATCAAAATAGTATAATATATATAAAATTAAGGGTTTTATACTATACTGTATTATAGGTTACATCTCTCAATTATACAGAATAATTATATATTATAATACAGAAAACCTCATTGGTCCAGACTTTGCTTAATCTAGACAACCGTTTTATAATACATAAACTATGCAATTTTTATTCGTGAGTTTCAATAATTTCCCATAGATTCATGTTATCACGATTCCTTACATTTTTAATTGTTAATTATATTCAATATACATATGTATTTAATGTCAGTCGGTGGTTAAAGGTAGGTGTGCTTTATATGTAATAATAAGGATTATATGTAGTTAATAATGATTTTGTAGGGTCTATTACTGTGTTTTACTATATCTTGTATATTATAATATACAAAAATACTTAAATATATAACACAAGTTTTTGGTTATTTTGCTTAACCCATACTTTCATTAAACCCCAATTAGTCTAGATTAATTAGATATACTAATATTATAATTTTAAAAGTTAAGGGGTGAATTTTTTTTTTGACAAAATAAGTAAAGGATGAAAATGCCAAATAAAAAACTTTAACCCCAGCATTATATACAAGTTATTTAAAAGAAAATAATAATACCTAAGATTTAAAATTTTAAATGAATTAAAACAGCTGATTAAAAGGCTGATTCACAACAGGTTATGTAAACCCATTATTTATTAAATTTAACAGTATTTCAGTGCCATTATGTATGATATTACTGAGAATATACTGTATAATATAGGAGATAGATTAATAATTTACAATAAAATATATAAGATAAAATAATATTAATTAATTAGTAGTTTTGAAAATAATTTTACGCACCTTCAATCAGAGTCCATGTAAATGAACATAATAACAAAATATGTAAAATGCCCGCCATTATTGAACAAATAAATACAATATTATCTTGTGTTATTCCAAACATGAAAAAACATTCGACCAAAAAAAGACAGAAAAAGATATTTTTCAAGATCACTGTACGATTTGACTGCAAAAAAATTTATTTTATAAGTTGGTTAAATAATCAAAAATTTCAAATATTTATTTACCTTCACAGTTAATTGAAGAGTTATTGCAGCCAAAAGAAAACAAATTCCAGAAAATATACAACTAATGTACATGACCATATTATTTGCTGCCATGTTTAACGGTTCACTACCAGAACTTTTGAAGTCCATCAATATAGCAAAGTTTGTCAGATGATTACATTGGCATAGTGTATGAGTTTGATTTGTATATATCACTGAACAGCCTTCTTCAGACCAACCACTGTAATAATTTAACATTATCAATTATAGATAATTAAATAATATAGTTTTATATTTATAACAATTAAATTATCAATTTATAAAACTTCTGATGACAAATAATTAAATATTTGATTTGTTCTGTTTTGAACTAATATTGCAAAAATAAAACAGAATATTAATAATATTATTCAAAACAACAAAACAATTTCAATAGTTAATTTAATTTGATTTATTTTATATAACAATAATTATACATTACTTACTTTTCTGTATAATCCCAAAATACACATGTAGGATTACTAACATTGTCAATCTGAAGATGTTGAAAACATAATGTCACAGGCTGATGTAACTGAATATGCTTTCCTTTGCCAAGGGATGCTGATACAATTTTGCTATTTATTATACGTAAGCCATTTGATGATTGAGGTTGTAGTATATTTTCTAGACTATCAAATGCTATGTAAACAAGCCTAATAAATCCTGCTTCACTATTCTCAAGCAATGCTGATTTGTGTAATTGTAACCAAGTATTATTAAAAAAAAATCCATTGCTAGATAAAGATGTATGTGGAAAAACTTCAGTTTCAACATTTTGTGTAGCTATAACTCTTACACTTAATACTAAAAAAAAAACATATATTATATATTTATACAGTAGATTAAAAATTAAAAATTACTAACAGATATTTTGATTAATATGGGTAATTGTCTTTTCCTTCATCATAATATCAGCTAGTAGAAATGAATTCTCTTCTAAACCAATCAATAAATTAGTCGCCACACGCATTTGTTCACTAAATGTAAGGTCTTTCCATGAAGGATATTGAGAAACATTAAGTAAATTGCTACCAATTCGCACCACACATTGTAACAAATCAGTAACCATAGCCTCCTGCTGTTGCTTATCAGGAAATGTAATCATATCTTTTTCCATTTTTTGAGCAACATCTCTCAACATTTTTGTTGTTGTCATCATATCACCACCATATAATGGTTTACTGTCAGTCACCTAGAATAAAATATTATTCAATGTATTTAAACAATAGCTTATTAGTTTATATAAGTATATTTTTATTTAAGTAGTGCATACAAACTAAATTAATATAATAGTTGATTAAATTATGAATTATAATATTTCATAACATACCTATGATTTAGAGAAATAAATAAAAGTATGAACAAGTTAAACAGTGTTTAAATTTATATACACAAATAAAAGTTAGAATTTCCACACATATAAAATAGAAAATATGAGCCACTTCGTGTAGATCATTTATGACGAACTTGTTTTGTTCATATACATGCTACAATTATTTAACTAACTATGTCAAAAATTCGCTGAATTTATGCAATTTTTATATCTAGTTATTTCATATTTTATTTTGATTAACCATCTTAAAATATTTTTTATTAGGAAATAAATATATGAATATTGTGATTTAAAGGAAAAATTGTATAATGATAGTAAATAATTATATACAGAGATTAAATCTACACAGACTCGTGTGTGCTCGCATTCTTATCTAAATAAGACTTAAAACAATTTTAAATAAATATATAGTTTCTAAGTTTTGTGTAATACCTGTGAAAGATCATTTGCAATACTGATAATGGAATCTCCTTGATGTAGTCTACCTTCTAAGCTTGATAACCATACTGAACGACATTCAGAAAGATCTGGCGTAGGAGGTGATCTATATGTTACTCCTTTAATAAATGTCAGACATCGCCATCTATGAAATAATGATTAATAAATTAGTGAGTTTTGTTCATGTAATTGTTTAAAACAAAAACAACATTGGCCTAGTTTACACCGTGTACTTGATACACGTACCAAGCATTTAATCCTCATTAAGGTTTTGGTGTAAACAGGAGCGTGTCCATATAGTCTGATACATCGAGCAAGACGTATCAGACCAAATTCGAGGCGCACCAAACACAAAAATTATTTATTTAAGGTTATGTTAAATTTGCTTGTTGTTTTTTCGTGTTTTTTCTGGGTGATAATAGCAGAAATTTTAATTTAAATATCATACTTCTAATTTTATATAATTCCAAATAATTGAATGTTATGTTTTGATAACAAAAAGATAATACGCTCGGTGTAAACATGGACGTATCAAACGTTTGATGCGGACCTGCTTGGTGCGCACCAGCTTAATACCCGTGGTGTAAACTAGGCCATTATGTGAATCGTAATTAAGTTTGTATTTTAGATACCAAATTATTTAGATATATCATAAATAAGCATTTTTATAAATTATGACAACTGAATAATATAATACAGAATTGCATATCTTTAATAGTGATTTTACCTGGCAACACCAGCAGCACCTCCAGGACATGGCTGTACTGCTTCTTCTCCTGATTTAGTCCAATTCCAAAATAGACTTCTTGATGTTTCAGGAGGACATGAGAATGATAGTCTATCATCCATGCCTTCAACATCAATTATGCTTAATTGTGGTGGTAAATCACTAGTAGGTACAATCCATTCAGTCGTTATTGCACCAGCTACAA
The DNA here is from genome assembly GCA_025469235.1 of Pemphigus obesinymphae. NCBI lineage: Eukaryota > Metazoa > Arthropoda > Insecta > Hemiptera > Aphididae > Pemphigus > Pemphigus obesinymphae. Next base: position 24,017 of record JAIPRL010003166.1, on the reverse strand, counting down.
TTAAAAAATTATAAATATAATAGTATACCCACATTTAATGCTTAGAAAATAGCTATACTTATTTTAAATAATTTAATTAAATACACTACAATAATGAATTACACATACATTTAAATAAATTACAAAAATAATGGTTGTATTAAATAAACATGAATTAAACATATTTTTGAGAAAACATAAATATAAATTGTCAAAAATCTATAAAACTCAATATTAATGTGCTTTCTATTACCTTTATTTTTATTTTGCACTCTTCATTAATAAATAATTATTATTCATTACTAGGTATTAGAATTAGACATTAGTATTTTATACTAAGTATATACATATTATAACTTGTTTTATTTGTATATATATTTGATATAAAAAATATTTGAGAATGAGAAGCCCCTTAACTTTATTTAGTTTAAATTTTAAAAAAATGAAATAATCTGTTAATAAAAATCAAATTCAGGGACTTAAAACTTAATTTAACATGTTATTGGTTTAAAATTATTATTATTTAACACAAGCAATCAATTTCGAATGGAAATTACCTTAACGAACAATGATGATTGATTACAAATAATGTATTAAATATAAAATATTTATGTTTACCTACTTAGATTCTAATTTGTATTTATATGAGATTGTAATTTATTTAAATTGAATTTAAGCAAATATAATTATTATTAAGATATAAAGAATACATACTTGATTGTAAGTGTTGTTCATTATCAGTCTTGGTATTATTTTCTTTATAATTATTAACAATAATAGATACTTCTGGAGTAGAGGTTGTACTTGTACTTGTGGTAGTTACCGATATTGATACAGACTCTTCCTCTACACTAGGCCCAACAATATCATCCAACTGTGGTGATGATAATATTGGTGGAATTGGTGTTGCAGGTTTAAGAGTTAATAGTTTATCTGCATTCCAAACACTAGGTTGTGATGTTATTAACCATGGAGGATTTGGCTTTAATGTTGTAGTTGATAAAGATGCTATAAATAGATAAATATATTATAATAATATAAATAAAAAAAAAAAAAATTAAAAAAATTGAGTTACCTGGAACACAGTGGTATTGTGCCTCAAGATATTTCATAGTACCGGGGCATGGATCAGAAAATAAACTTGTGTTGGCTTGTATACTGCAGTTTCTTTTTTCATTACATCTATAAAACAATTTTAAAATTATTATTGCTAAATTTATTATTTATTTTATAAATTTAAAGAAATTAAATAATATATTAACCTGGCTTGCAATAGTGGTAAAGTATTAGTGGACATGCAATTGACACTCCAATCCGTATTACCATGATCATTGCAAACAGTAATAGAATATCTACCATATATAGCCCTATCCAAATGAATAATTTCACCGTCTTTACATTCCAGTTTAAGAGGTTTTCCTTCACAGGCATAGACGGTATCATAACGATTAGTATCTATAAATTATTAAAAACAAGGTTTTAAAAATCAATTTATAATATAGTATATAAGAAAATAATACTGTATATACCTTTAGCTAATGTGACAGGAAGCAAAATAGTCAACAAGAAGAATACACATTTTACATTTGGGATGCTCAATCTTGCCATCTCCTATTTGACACACTGAAAATAAATGATAAAATAATATGTACTAATGCTATAAGGTTTTATTATGCTTAAAAATACTTTAGATTAATTTAAATATAATATATATTTAATGTGTGCATAATAAATTGAAATATATATTATTAAAAATATTTTGGTTACCACATTAACATAGAGAACAAACCATTTAAATATGTTTATTAGTAATTACTTGAAAAAATGCATGTTCTCTAAAATGTTCACTATATATCAGTTTTATATTTATTAAGAACAAGAAATTTAAACATTTAATTAGTAAATAAATTAAATTATCTAAAATTGCCAATAATAAAATATAAGTTATTATTAGAGTTTGTATATATATGCACTAAAACCAACCAAATACACACAAAAATAATAATAATAAATATGAACTCAAAAAAATAATTTATTTCTAATAAATTTTTATTAATCATAAAGTGGCTTCATTCTTTTTGATGGTCAATTTTCTAATTTCTTAAATAATACACATTTTGGTACCATTTGCATTATTTTTCTTAACAATACATTTTCGCTTATTAATATAGAGTAGTTTATTTGTACATAGTATATACAAAACAATACTATTTAATTATAACATATTGATCATAACAATGTTATTCAATTTTCACATTCATATTATTTTGATTGTATTTTAATATTTTATTATTAATACATTGAATGCTGGTATCATATTGTTTACACAGTAATAACTGGTCTATAGTATATTATGAATACTTATGATATATAGGACGACTATACCTATTTTGTACACATTTAAAAATTATATTCACTTGTGTTTAATTGACCATTATAAATTAATTTTTTTAATTCCATATAAAAACTACCATTTACAATTATGATTTTACTCCTTTCTTTATTCTTTTCTGATCTATAATAACAAAGCATTATTTTAAATTAAAAATACATAATCACAATTAAAAAGCTAAATAAAACTACTGAAGGAATCGTAAACTTATCTTTTTAATGTACCAATTAGAATTAATTTTTTATACAAAAATATCTCTTACACAAAATTATGTATAAAATATAATATATATAAATCAGTAACAGTGACACGTTTATATATTATTTTCCAATGTATAACAGATTTTCATAGATGGGTAGTTTTTCAATAAGCTAATTAAAACTATTTAGAAAATCAAAAAATTACCTTTATATAGAACAACTAAAACAAATTACATATTAAAAACCCCAAAACTCCAACCCACTCTTACCTGAAAAAAATGTATACATATATGCATCACTGTAAAACAAATATATTCTTTGCTATACTCATAATCTAAAAATACAGATAGCATAAGTTGAAAGAAATGATAAATTGTTACTTATATTTAAAAGAACAATTGTGTATGGTATGGAATTGTAACTCTTCTTAGCTATTTATTATTTATGTTGTTTTTAACAATTTAAAAGTTTATAAAATAAATTATTGGTAAAAATGTCATTAATTAATTAAACATAAAATAAAGAACATTTAAATAATAATTATTAATATTTATTATATAACATTTTGTATTTTGGAGACTAATTTACAAAAAATATTTTTAAAAACCAAAATTAATGTCATGTTATTCATTTTTCATACTAATATTTGCATTTAATTCAAGTTGTTTGTCGTTTTAAGAACTTTTATCAGTATTAATATTAATTAATTTACATACTTATCTTTTTAGAATTCAAAAATATTATACAAATAGTACTTTTTTTTTTTAAATGCCAAATAAAATTAAAATTGAATAATAATATAACACTGGTTTTATAGATATGATTTATAGATAGGTGTTACCTTACCTATTATTGTAATTGTTTTTTTTTATATATATAAATATATGTAATATTTATATATAATAATAGGTAGGTAATTGTATTAGTTATAATATATTTTATTTTATGTTTTCATAAATAATTTATAAACAGATTATCTAATAATAATAGAAAAATCTTTTAAAAAAAAAAAACAATTTAAAACATACACAATTTTCTATTTAATTTTACTTATCATAAATATTGAATAAAACATACCTAAGCATCATTAATATTTTATGTGCCACCTATATTTAATGCTCAAATTAAATACTCAAAACATTTGGTGATATGTATATTGGTTCATCGTGCTTATTTTATGCTAAAAAGTATAAAATTGATTTCATAAAATTGCAAATAAAAATCATTTATTTTGTTTATTTTCTTGTTTGTATATACTTATTGTTTTACAATTTTATAAGCATGAATATTTTGGTGTTTTAACAAAACTTGTACTGTACTAAATATTTTCAATTATAATAATTAATAATTTTTTACTGTACTCATAACATAAATAGTTAAAATTAAATTCAATATTAAATTATTAATATTGCTGCCACAAGCTAGCCGGCAATTAAACACTGATATGTTAATGTCAGGCCACGGGGGAAGTGCTTCTAGCATTATTCTGATGTTCGTATGTTTATTTTAGGATTGAAAAGTCATAAGGAAATTCTGACAACAATGTCATAATCTACTATACATCAATATCACGATGATATAAACATAGTTAGGTCGCTGACAGAAAAGTAGCATGGTGATAATATTATATTTTTAAAATGCCATTTATGTTGAAGGCAGCATGTGTATTTATTATTGTTTTAACAAAAACATAATATATTTATATTTTATATTTTATTTTCATAGTATAAGAGAGTAAAAGACTAAATTATAAAATTATTATTTTATTTTTTATTATAAATTTTAAATATACAAAAACTACAATACAATATATATATATATATTTTAAATAGTCAGTTTTTTCTCCTCTTCACCAGGGTGTAGATCATTGAGGATTAACGCTAGGTCATAACAAAATATAATACATTGAATACAATGGGATGTTTGGATATCCGGCGCCCTAAGTTACATGTGAAGAATAATTCAATTTAGATCACCGGCAATCTAAATGGGCCTGAAAATAACATATAAGTGTTAGGTCGCAGGCTGAATCATGACAGCTAACATGTTAAGATTTCCCTAGGAACCCTATCATAAACTTTCTTTAGATCAATAAATATTATACACAATTTCCTTTTCTTTTCTCTGTACTTCTCTACAATTCGTCTTACATAAAATATTGGCTCCATTTTACATTTCCCAGGCATAAACTCAAACTGATTTCTAGTAACAATTGTGTCACTTCTTATCCTTTTATCTATTATCTTTTCCCAAATCTACATATTGTAGTTAAGTTTTATCCCCCTATAATTTTCACATTCCTATACATTTCCTTTACCCTTAAATATTGATACCACATAACTCTTCCTTCACACTTCTGTAATTTAGTGTCTACTAAATTAGTAGTACCTTATTAAAGAACTTTGTCAGCCATCCTATACCTAAACTTCCTAATACTTTCTATACTACCAATTTTTAATTTTTTAACAATGCTCCATTTTTCCTCTCGCTTATTTAATCTACCATACCCAAATTCCACTCTACTTGATCAATTGCCTCTCTCGGAAATTCTTCATTTAATAATCCCTCATAATATTATTTCCGTCTCTTTATCACTTCCTTATCTTTCGTTAACACCCTTAAATCCTCATTTTATACACCAAATATTTCCAAAGTCCCTGGATTGTTTTTCTCTTTCTTTAGCCAACCTATACACTTCTTTTTGCCATTTTTTGTTCCTAATATCTTATTCAATTTATCATTTTCCCTGATTTAGCTTGACTCACTGCACTTTTTGCTGCCTTGGATAAACTTTTATACTCTGCCCAATCCTCCTTTTTTTTTCTGGTTTTCTGTAATTTTTATAAACTATTTTTTCATTTATATTATCTCCTGCTCTTGTTTTTATCCTCAAGCATACTTACTAAAAATAACTAAACTAACATATTTTTTTTATACTTATATTATATAGAGCTTTCTGTCTTAAATATACACTTAGAAATCTTAAAGAAAGAAAAATGACCAAAAAAAATATATTAATTTGATATTTAACTTGCAGATTATTCTAAATTGGTACAATTTATTATTTGGTTATAGGTATTATTATAATTGGTTACACACTATTTTTGAAATTATTAAATATAGGTAGTAGGTACCTACTATATTACATAATTAAAAACAACTAAAAACTGAATTAAATTGAAATTTATTCGAAAATCTTATTTAATCTTTCATTATTAATTCTAACCACTTGATTATAACTGTTAAATATTATGATAGTTGATCATATAGACATAGGTACTTTGTATTTAGGCACTTATATAAACCTATTAGTTAATTACCTTTTTTTTTTTTTTTTTTTACCTATTTTTATTATTAATTATTAATTTATTGAAGAAACTGCATTTATCTACATATAGGTACCTAATTATTTTATCATTTTGATTTTTTATTCATACTTATTATTATCAATACATATAATAAATTTTAATATTCCCAATATAATAAAATATATATATTATTTAATTTTATTATTTTTGTTTTTCTGTTAAAATTACTAAATAACTAAATTTATTTGTATAATATTTTCAATATGTATGTAATACCATAGGTTAGGAATAACTTGGTGGTACGTGCCTATTTAAAAATAATTGAACATACTTAACGAATACAAAATTACAAACAAAATTGAAAGTCATATGAAAACAGTTTAAATGTATGAGTTTATTTTCAAAAATAAAAACTAATTTTGGAAGAATCTCTTAAGATATGATAAGTTAAGAGCAATGTTTTAAAATATGATATTAAGTTATTTTATGTAGGTACCTATAGGTATATAATTATAATGTTATATACAATTAATATACAAATACTTCAAGTCAAAATAACCCAAATTAAATCAATTATCATGGACATAAAAGTATCTATAGTGTGTTTCATGGAATTAGAGACTCAGCTGTGGTGTACCTCATATACTATTTTCAGTAGTACCATGTAAACTTGTATGTTCTTTGTTATCATTGGAGTGCTCGTGGTTCTTTTTCATAATTCATGTTTATAATATTGAGATACCTTGAAGTACCAAAAATGTTCTCTAGTTTTATGAAACACATTGTTGTCAAGATAATCCATAAGTAGGTAGATACTTTAATATTTTTTGTTTTAAGTAGAGCGTGCAGTGCCGAATAGGGAAGCCCAATAATAATATAATAATATTATTTGGATATAAAATTAATATACCGAATACATTTTAATTTTTTATGTTATATTGTAATACCCAATAATATTTAATATAATTTACTTAGTTTTTCTAACTAAATTTCTTTTTAATTTGTACATAGGTATACATTATTTTCTATTAAATATAATAAGAAAAATAGGTACAGCTGAAAATTGCAAATATACCTATAGATATTCATAGAATACTAGGTACCTACATTGATATTTATATTTTATATCTACCTATTTTATTTTTATTAAAAAAAAAACAAATTAGGAAACTCCACTCTTGCAAGCATGCTAAATTCCCCGGTATCTGATTGTATTTTAAACTATAATCTAAAAATATTTTAACACAAAATGAATAACATCTAACTCTCTAGTAACTAGCTAACAAACTTGTAACTATGTACTAGTATCTATTGACAGACAGACGAACATTGATCGTTAAATTTTACGAATATAATATAAACAATTTTTTTATTTTTTCTATTAAATAGAAGATTTATCTATTCTACAATGAACAAATTATCAGCCAATGTACCTACAACATGTTTTAATTATTTGCATAATTTAAAATGTATAATAGATACCTACCTACATTTTGATTAATACCTAGGTATCTACTCAACTCTTTTTATTTCAGCGGCGTATTTAGAAATTATTTATGGGGGGGGGATGAAATAATTAATCATAAGGTTACCGAGGTGATCATGCGGTTCACGAATATGGTGCGGGCGTGCTATTATCTATATTCTATAAATAAATCGATTGAATGGAAATCCATTTCTTTATTATCTATAGTAACACAGGTATTATGAATTATATCATTTTATGATTTTTATTTTTATTTTTATGGAAATATATATTAT
>JAIPRL010003166.1:0-16277 GCA_025469235.1 Pemphigus obesinymphae | reverse complement strand
ATGGAAATCCATTTCTTTATTATCTATAGTAACACAGGTATTATGAATTATATCATTTTATGATTTTTATTTTTATTTTTATGGAAATATATATTATCCCCCCCTTAGGCATATATTTTTTCATTTCTCTATATATTTCCATAAAAAAAATTAAAAGTCGAAGTGCAAGAGAGGGGGGGATCTATCCCCGAATCCCCCCCGTAAATACGCCACTGTTTTATTTAATTACAAACTGAATATTATTTGACATTTGTTATGGGTATCACTAATTTACTGATTCTACTGAAAATTCCCAATCAGGCATTCTATTAGTCCAACCAACTCCAAATTTAGTAGAGATGACTTAAAATAATTTTTTTTAAATATTAAATAAAAGTTTCAAAAGTATAAAGGTATGTTTTTCCTTGCACGATAGCGAACCAATGTATTGAATTAAATATCGAAAAAAAGGGGAATTTAAATCAATCTTACTTTTATACCTATATGTACTAAATTTTGAATCGGTCAGACCAATAAAATGGGACGGAAGTTGAGAACTTTGAGTCTGGTCAGTAAATTATTTATGACCTATGTAAAATAGAATATAAAAATTCAAGATATTCAAGGTACCTACCTACCTATTTCAAGTTTCTATTTTAAATAATAGATATTTTAGAAAATAAATGCTTATTATTGAGCTTTTAACCGCTTTTTTATAATTTATTGTTTTTTTTTATTACCTACCCCTATGTTATTTGGTGAAGGTATAATATTTATTAATTATGTTTCTTACACAATTATGGGCTCGAAATTATAATTAATTGTTTTAACTGTTAAATAACAATATTATGGTTTATGTTGTTCTGTATTATCTTGAATGAAATGTGATGCTGGTAAGAAAATAAACATTTATTAATTAATGGTAGGTAGGTACGTAGGTAGGTGCATTTTTTTCAGTTTAATAAGAAGGTACTTACATGTTAACAAATAAATGAACCAAGAAGATATGTACCTAGTACACACCTAATTATTAACAAGATAAATAACATTATAGGTACCTAGGTAAATAATAATTGAATAAAAAATATAAATTTCATTACTATTAATTATACCTACCTATTGGCCAAAAATAAAAAACATAAAACAGGTAGGCATAAAAAATAAACAGGTGTTTATTATAAATAATATAACGTGCTTTTGTGCTTAAATATATAGGTAGGTGCTCATGATAAATTATAATTACACTGGTGTTTTTGAAGCTTTTTCTAGCGATAAAACATTCAATTTTTACGAACAATTACATATGTATACCTATTTATGTAGGTACACATACAGAATGCAAGACAATTTGGTTTAAATTTTGTAGGTAGAATGGTAATAAAATCATAGTCGATTGATTGGCATCAGGTAGGTATCTACCTATGTGAAATTTTGCATTCTCACTTCTAATATTTACGTAACGATAATCCTACAGGATCCAAAAGTAGGTACCTATGTGGACTTATCGAAAACCGTTGAACGTATTATAATTTGACGAATAGTTGGAAACTTTAGACCCAATTAGGATTATTGTGGAATGTACCTATCGATGGATTGACACAATTCTCGTTTTTACCTTTTACGTTCGCTATAACAATATGTGCCCAATGTCCATTTCACTTGTATTCCAGCGGCGATGGTAGTTGGACGGTAAACGACGGTCCGGTGATGGGCTCAGTGGACATTTGCGGGACAGCCGTACGGGCGACTGTCTGCGGACAAACTCGCGAAATGTCGGGTTTCGCGGAACAGCGGTCGTGTCGGTGTCGACATTAGACGGGGGACCTGTGCGGCGGCTCGGGAGACGACGTCACCGGCGGCGCGCACCGCTCGCGAATTTTGTGCGGCGCGTAACGTTAACGTCGTCGTCGCGACGACAATTTATGATTACCGGTGGATAATCGCCCGTTTAATTAGCGATTACTCGGGACGGCGGTGGCGGGCACCGGACGTTCGTGGCTGTCGCCGATTTGGTCCCGGTGTACTCGTCGTCGTCGTCGTTGTTGTTGTTGTTGTTGTTGTTGTTGTTGTTGTTGTCGTCGGTGGCGATGGCACGACGGTGGCGGCCGTATCATTTAAACGAAAAGCGTTCGTGAGCCTCCGACTACACCCGACGTTGCTGTTGCTGTTGTTGTTCACACCGTTCGACGCGACGACGAGACAATATCATATTTTTCACGCTTATCCGTTCGCACGTTAATACTAATAAATAAATAATAAAATAATTACGCGAGATGATGTACCTCAGTGCGTAACCATTCTCCGTCGAGCCGACGAGTCGTCCGTACGTGTGCGTGCGTGTAGTCGCTCTCGTACTGTACAGCGCACTTTTATATATATATAGGTATATCTTTGTGATACAATAATAGTGGTAGTGTGTATTATACATATAATAAAATATTACGCTTGTGTATAATATATATGTGTGTGTATGTGTGTGTGCGCGTGTGTGCGAGCGTGCGCGCGCCGACGGTGGTGGAAGTTTTGTTCGTGGAGAACGGCGAAGCGATGGAGCAAAAAATGAATTTCATGGAAGAGAATACGACAACAAAAAGAACGGGGTGCCGACAATAGCGGTGGACGTCAACGTGGCCGAAAAAGCGATAAGAACGCGGGGTTATTTTGCCGTGCCGCCGTACGCGAGCGGGCTGGTGGTCCCACCGAACGCGAGTTCGTACGCCGCCGCCGCCGCCGCCGCATACCAGGGATGCCCAAAACGCGCGGATGCGATCGGCTCGCGACACGCCGAGTGTACCTACCCTACATATTTATTTATCGGACGTTTATTGTTTCGCCGTGCGAAACGCGCCGATACGTCGCGCTGTCCATATTATTTCAACGGACGAAATTCTTCTGGTTTTTTTCCCCCCAACCCCGTTTTTTCGTTTCAAATCATAATATATAGGTAGGTAGGTAGGTAGGTATATCCGCCATTCGTTCTGAAAAATCAAAAAGGAAAAATTTTGGCCACCTCTTACGAAATATAATAATAATAATAATAATAATAATAATTGTATATTATTACGTCGGGCAACGCGTAATAGCGGTATTAAACGATGGCGGCGGCGGCACAAAAGTCGTCGTTCCCGTCTCCGCGGGGCGGGCGGTGCCGCCGAGTCGCGCGTACAACACGTACACACCTGCCACCGCCGCGGCACATACGGAATATTATTATGTTCACCTCTGCGGCGGCCTGTGCGCGCTTCGGCGGCCAAAACCGATTTCCACCGTTCGCCGTCACACGTCATGTGCGGCGGCGACCCGGCCCCGGCCCCGGCTCGGCGTTTCCGTACACTCCGTGTGCCCCGCGGACGTCCCCCCTCCTGCCAACCGACGCCCGTCCGTAACCGGCAAAGACGACGACGGTATACCACAACCGCGGTGCACGAAAAATACCGTAAAATAATAATATTATACGGAGCGCGGCGATGCGAATGATATAATAATATGTGTCATTGTTGCCGGCGACGTATTTTTTTTTTTTCACCAAAGCCCATACGATATTAGGGATACAAATTTCAAAAATATTGATTTAAGTTTGTTTCTAACTTGGAATTATATTAATTATTATTGAGACGATCGCTTTTAAACATATACTAAACATTTTTCCACGATAATGCATCTACCAGTAACTAACTATTAACATCACCTCTTTGCGTTCATTTTAATGACTTAATTGCACCACTTGTTTCACTTGGTATCTTTGCTTGTATGCTTTTCAATTATTGCTTTCTGCTTCGCTGTAGATTAAAAACTTGGTTAACGTCTAAGATGGGGCAAGACCGACTATGTGGCTGAGCATTTTACTAAATAAATATTCACAGAGAAATAGTCATACCAGTTGATAATGTAATACAGAATTTCGCTAAAATGAAGAAAAGAAAAATAGAATTACTAGGTAATGTAAAAACTAAAAGTATATGTTTATTAAAATACAGTTCTGTTTGTTTACAAGAGTTTATTATATGTACATTTTATATTTGTATAGTGTTATTAGCTTATACGTATACATTTTTGGGCAAGAATATTTTAAAAAAAATCATCGCCCCCCCCCCCAAATAATGATCTAGATTCTAGATACGTGCCTGGTTGTTGCCGGCGACGACGACAACGGGTTTGTGTATATTATTTCGAGTGGTGGTGTGCACTGTGCGATCTCGCTGCAGCCGTTCCCATGTTATTTTATTTTGTCTTACCCGATGATATAACGACGATATGAATGAAATGCACATTATTATTATTAAGAGGACGGCACACACCCGATTTTTAAGGGGAATAGTGTAGGTATAGGCAATTTTGAGAAAAAATTTAAATCAATTAAAATTGTAAATATCGTAATTAAAATTAGGATATTTATTTTTAAAATACACGTTTACTCGTTTTTCATTTTTATCGACTCGAGAATATTGTAGAAAGACGAAATAAAAAAATACATTATAAAGAATAAAAATATCCGGCGACTGACGGAGTCGATTTTTACCCATTTTATAAGCTGTTAAAAAAAAAAAATGAAAATTTAAAAACCGATATTTTAACAGTTCGTAAAACGTGTAATACGTGCATATATGAAAAATCGACTCCATCAATCGCTGGATAACGTTGTTAGTTATAATTTGTTTTTTGTTTTGTATTTCTAACGTGTCTGCAAGTCGATAAAAATGAAAAATATGCTAATACAAGTTTTTCATTGAAAAGCTGTCGGTGTGCCGTCCTTTTAAATGCCAGGAATATAAATAATTATTGTCTTATTTTACTTTCGATTGTTATTATCACCGTTGTTCGGTCGGATTTGATGTATATTATCATTGATCGTAATATAGGTAGGTATCTATACGTGTCTATACTATAATCAATGGTATTATTAAACACGAGCTCGACCGAGACAATAGGTACCTACCCAACAGTAAATTAAAATAATATTATAATAATAAATCATTATTGTTGTATAGATGTCATTGTATTAATATTACGCAGCGTGTCCCCTCGCGATAGCTTTCGAAACGCAATCCATATTATAAATCGCCGAGTTCAGAAAGGGGATATGTTCAGAAAACCCAATATTTTGAAAAATTTATCCAAGTTTTCTAATACCTTTTTACGGAGAAATATCATGTTTGGATCAGATTTACTATTTTTGTACGTTCACAGCAGCCATTTTTATTTCATATAGATAGTACCTATGTCTCCTTTCTGCGCACTCAACTTGAATTTTCAGGAATGATGGGGTAGTTTGATATATACAGAAGCATATTATAATAAAGTGATAAGCATATCAATGATGATAAAAGCTATGAAAAGCTCATTATCAGCAGAGTAAACACAAAATTGTATGACATGTCCTGGACAAGACTCCTTTCTGCTGTTAACTATTATTTAATCTCGATTTTTTTTTTCTCATATGCAACTGCAGGACATGCCTTCTTTTAACACTAAACATGCCTCTAGCTGTTAGGAACAAAATGGCGTAACTAACTCATTATACCAAAAATTGGACATGTCCCCTTTCTGAAATCAGCGATTCGTATAAAGATTGTACGTATTTATTCTTAAATCGTTGAAAAAAAATCAACATATCGATAATTGCTATTCGAAACTTTCTAGAAAAAAACTGTGGTTTTTTTTTCATTTTTGGAAATTTAAAAAAATTAATCGATTTTATATCTATTTCCATTTCTGTTTTTAGGTTTTTTCTAATTTTTATTTTACATAGGTAGCGTTTTCTATTAGTAGTCAACTCTCGTGGGGGAGTGGAATGCTGTCATCCACCGATTTATTATTATTGACATAAAAAGTAAAAATATATGGAGGAACGGTTATACCGAGACGTTTATAAATCGAACTAACGAAATTCAAACTTCGGTTTTTTTCCAAGTCTCTGAAAATATGGAAGAATTGGAGAATTCTAAGTTTCATATAAAAATGTTTATAGCTCATATTGATATAGCTTCGTTACTTAGTGTACTCGTATATTGAATGACGAAAAGCAAATTTGAATACTCAATACTTTCCTGGCTGTATTCCATTGTTTATATAGGTACACCTAGGCGGGCCCCAGGGATCCAGGGAAAATAGATACCTAGTGATTTAATATGATATTCACCTATAAAATTTTAAATTGTTATATTAAATGTATTTATAGGTATCTAAAGCATGTAGCCAGGAACTTTTCCATAAGAGGTCTTTGGTTCTTTTCAATAAATAAGCAAAAAAAATAAAAATAAAAATCCGGGCAATGTGGGGATGAAAACACTCTCTTCGGATATTATACAGGTACTGAATTTAGAAAATTTCTTCTAATAAATAAATGTGTACAATGTTTTTGAAAAATATGAAACTTAATATATTATTATAGTAAAAGACTTAGGTTACTTTATATATTACTCTGTGAAAAATTTTAAAACCTCTTTTTTTGGAATTACGAGGAAATAATTCGTCTTTTTTTTTTTGTCTTCTCGGTTTAGTTTTTTTCTCACGAGTTTATCGAAAAAGTAAACAAACAAAAATATAACTTCTTAAAAGTACCATATTCTAATCATATTTACTACACATGTAAAGAGAGGAATATACGCGAAAGGGTATGGCAAATTATTTTTGTCGCATCTAAAACTCATTCTCAATTTGTATCTGTATGTAATGAATGTAGGTATTTGGTGTGGTAAATAAAAAAGAAAATAAATAAATAAATACGTAAATTGGTTTTATATTTATTTTTAAAACATTTATTATATATTTTTTTTTATCGAAAAAATCACAATATCCAAGACTTTTTCATTTTCCTACCATCAACAACTCTCAAAAATACCCCATAATCTTTTCAAAATTAACTATTAGATTTTGGAGGTAAATTTTTAAGTATAAAAACTAAAATGTATGATGACTACCTATATATGTGCGACATTGTGATGAAAAAAAATAGATCGCTTGCTAAATATAGGTATGTATTATAAGATCTGCAATTAGAATGTTCGCTACATCTTACACAAAATCCTACGCACGCCTATATGGAAAGGATCGCCGATCAAGTCTTCTGGTCAAAAAGTTTTTTCAAGGTAAAAATATAATAAGAAATAAATATCATTGTAAAACCATTATCTTCCTCATCTTTTAAAATCTAAAAATTCACATAATAATAAGTTATATAAAACAATGTATATTTATATAATTTATTTTCGATACAGACAAATGTAAGTTACATAATATCAAAACTTCTATAGGTAATACAAAAGGCCTAAAAATCTGAGGGGGTCTACTTAAGGCCACTAACTTTTCTAAGGGGCCCAACCCCTCGTCCCTCCTTTGACTACGTGCCTAAGGTACTTATTTATATTTATATTATATTATTAAAAACATTTATAAAGAACACTAAGAACTTTACTAAATTGGAAATTTAACGGCGAATCTCATTTAATTTATTCTTTATTATAAATTGTTATCACTAAATTTTAACTGTTTTTAAAGAAACTGCAATTAAAGACCATCATTAATAGACAATATTGTTACTGCTACTGATAACTAAGCTAGGTTACCTATACTTTGTATTTACTTACAATAAACCTATTTATTAATTTATTTATTTTTACCTATTTTACCTATTATAATACTAAATTTATTGACGAAACGTATAATATTATACCTAGGTAAATAGGTAAAATAGGTAAAAATAAAAAAAATATGAGATTTTTATTTGCGAGTAATTGTATTTTATCAATTTGTTAAGATCAATGTTAAAAAATATGAGTTATTTTATAGATTTAGTTTATACTTTATAATATGTATTATATGTATTAGGTACTTATATAAAAATTAATACAAAAGTCAAAATAACCCAAATAAATCAGTTATCGCGTAAACGGTATATATAGTCTTGGAAGATAGTCGAGATAACCCATAAGTATAGGTACACCGTACTTATAATGTACCTATTTAGATACCAAAAAGGTATCTTGTTATTTTTTATTATGCAATGAATAGGACATTTGAAATATTTTGACATATTTAAATTGTTTTTATATATACTTATAGATGATAAGAAATCATTTATAAAAATTGTAATATTTTTCTTTGCTTCAATTTTATTTACCTATAAGAAAAATTAGATTTGCAAGTTGAATTTTTTCATTATCTATTAGATACCTATATGAATCAAATACAAGTTAAACTCCTAATCAAAACATTTTAGTTTTTATTTTCACTATATCATACACATAACATGCGATTTAAGCTGTGCGTCCATTAGGTCAAAGAGGTCGGCGCGGATTTAACGAGACAAGTCTCGGGAGCAATAAAAACGGCACCGCACCGCGCCGCCACAGCATACCGACTTAGTGGACGCCCCCCAGCTTAAGACGTTTTATATTACCAACGTACCAATCGATCTAGTGAGGTGATAAAGATTGAAATACTTCTTGAATTCTTCTTTAGAACGACTTTCTCACTTTTTAATTTTCATCAAAAAAGATTCAATATGTGCATTTTTATATTTTATTTTATATTAACAAAATTTTAGTGAAACTTCGGTGTATACCTAAATTAAAAATGTAGGAAAATCAATCTAAATTAGACTTCTTTCCGAATTCAGATCAGTTTTTAGAATTCTTATCGTAGTAAAATATTAATTAGTACATCGGAAATGGAAAACGTCTTAATTGTCATGTGTCATGTGTGATAGAGAGAGACAGACAATCGCTATTTCCAATCCCTCTTAGCACACAGTCGAATTTGAAAGGGGTGAACGTGGCAATCACTCCCTTCTTAGAGTTTCATATTATTATTTGAACAGTATAACATTGATTTATAGAGGGATGTAACCCTTTATTCCATGAATATTCCTATTCACCCCTCTTAAATTAGCTTCAGATCCGCCTCTACCACAACTGTAGTCTGTTATTTTGTAAAATTATTTACCAACAATAATACCTGTATCTGTCGTCTGACATGTAGGGATATTATTATGTTTTAAAATTATCATAGTACTAGAATAGGTCTGTATTTAATTTATAGTTTATTAAAATCAAATAAATTAACTAACTTCAAACGATTTGATTAAATTGTTAAGGACATTTTAATGGTAAACTATTTAATAATATACGAATCATTAACCTAGATAGTACGACCTATAGTAAGTACAACATGAAGTTTTAATTATTATAAATTATAATATAATTCAAAATGTATAATATGTAAATTATAAGTACATTTTATTCAATACCCACTCGACTATAATATAAATCTTTTAAAATTGAATTACGCTCTACGAATAGATATAGCAACAAAGTACCATTCACGTGGTCCTGATATCAACTTTTCTTAGAGTTGGGAAAAGTTTTGATCTTCCAATGTTCGTTTGATTAAAATTATGTAGGTACCACAAACAGGGAAATATTTATGGGAGGGTGAAATGTGAAAAAAACAATAGGTGCTTTTGTTATATATATATAAATATGCAAGAAAAAAAGTCAAACTTTTTTGAATGTAGTATCTGGCAAATCAAAATATATAACATAATTTTATCTTAATTTTAAAATACTGTAAACAGAGTATGAGCTCGCTATATTCTGTAATGTTATCACGGCCACAGTGATATCATTTGGATATTTGTATAATTGTATATATAGGTTTTAAAACATCGATCGTCCCACATCAATCCTAAATGTCCAATCCTGCCCCCCCCCCCAAATGACACCCTTAATTATTTATATAAAGTACTTACTATTATTTAACAAATCTAGGACATATAATTAATATGTAGATATGTATAAGTATTATCATTGATAATAAAAGTATTTATAATCAATTATATTATATGAGATGAGAATAAAAAGGTTCTATCTCGGTATTTTAAATTTTTTCCGGAGACCATTTTTAAATTGTATACATTTAGTTCATACAATAAACAATAGTCAATATATTTGTGTATAAAATAACTACCTACTTTTAAAATATCGGCAGTGTTGGGTAAGTTACTTTTAACAAGAAACTAAGTTACGTTACTTGTTATAAAATTAAAAAGTAACTAGATTACTTTTTCGTTACATAAATATAAAAGTAATAGCGTTACATCACTTTATTAATTCAAAAGTAACTAGTTACAATGACGTTACTTTCAACATTTTTAAATATGTAAAAATAAAAATAATAAATTAAAATGTCAAAAATATCTTTATTTTTTTCTGATAATCTTCTTTATAAAATTCAATGTCATGCCTACTCCTACTTATTATATAAAGTCATACAATCGTTAAAATATCTACTTTTAGCAGATGTGATGGGTCATCGGCAATTTTAGACGAATTTATTGGAATGTTTTTTTATTTTTTATTTATAGATATGTAACGCGTTATTTTACAAAGTTACTTACAGATAACTAACGTAGTTACTCCTACAAAAATTGAATAACGAGTTAGTAAAACGTTACTCGAAAAAGTAACTACGTTACAGTAACGAGTAAGGTCCGTTACGTTACTACCCAAAACTAAATATCGGTGATTTAGATTCTTTATACTCTGAGCTCACGATTTATCAATATAGTCCCACAACTTGCAGGATCACCCATCAAAAGTGTGAATAACGATCGGTGGTTTATATGAAAATACAAGTATTAAAAACAAAAATGGATGCCATTGATTTTACATTTCCTAAACAATTAACTTTAGTATTTGGTTAATTCATTTAAGAATTTTAATGAATTTTCGTCTTGACCATTTTTCTTATTGGATTTTGGATGTACGTATCATCGCATAATATATTCGTATAATAAATTATTATCCTACTACTTTAGTTCGTGCGTCGAGCACCCTGTATACATCACACTGATGTGCGACGTTAATAATTATTGTATTGTTGTATATTGCGTATTGTCTGCGTTAAAAATCAATCTTCTCCCGGGACAACAAAAAGAGTAAAAACAACTAAAACAATAACAAAGTGTGCTTTGGCATGGTGGCAGCGTTGATTATAGCGTGGTGGTATGCTATTAAAATTACGAGTAAAAAAAAAAAAAAAAAATCCAACGACAGATTGTATATGAAAATGAAACAAAGACTGCAGACTACTGAGTTACTACTATATACCTATACTACCTAATGTTTATTTTGAAAAAAAATAAAATTTGGAAATTATTACGTAGGTAATACCAGCTATACCTAATAGGTACGTTTGATGAAATGAAATTTGAACTTTTATTTTAATTTAAATAACTTAATTTAAATAAAAAGCTGTGCGTAGTCGTCGAGAAATAATATGGGTAGGTACGCATATTATAATAATAATATGTAGGTGAAAGTTGGTCCGTGATCGTCCTCGGGCAGTCAGGCAGGATATATAATATTATGGTGTGTAGTAGATAGGTACCTACATGTATACTTACTATATTATTATTTTCGACTCCGTGAATAACAGATAAATTATCACATACGAAAAACATCGAAAAACGATCCGAACAAAGTTCGGTTAAATACCTACAATTTATTATAACTGTATACCTACACCTATAAACTGTAATATGAGTATGAAAATATTAAACAATACGTTTTATTGCAATTACCTACAAATATTAATAGGATGTACTATACAGCGTGTACATTGTGTACATTTACAATAGGGATAGGCAACATGAAATAATTCATTCAGATCACCTCAATTTTGAATTGTGCATTTTTGTTGGTAATAATAACCATGGTTTAAATGTCAAAATGATTAATGAATATATCATTCTATCAAATCTGGTATTAAAAACAGACTGAGTAATATACCGTAAAAAACAAATTTTTTTTTTTTTTTTAAGTTTGAAACGATTGCGTAAATCGGTCAATTTTTAATACTAAATTTACATAGGCTGGATTTTTTAATGTAATTTTGATGTTTAAATAATTATAATTATAGTCGATTTTGACACTTAATTTTTGACCATGGTTATTTTTAATTAAGTGAGTACTCTGAAAAAATTCAACCTATCTAAATTAATTGAAAAAAATATAATTTGTTGTAAATTTATAACTCTTGAAAATTATTATTTTCTAAATTACAAAGAAATATTAGCTGGTTAGCTGATACCAACAAAATTATAACTTTGGATTGGCTTAATGCACTTATATTATTCATTTAACTGGATTCTATTTAAATGATTATACCAACCATAAAAAATGTAGTCATCATCTTGATGATTTTTCTAAATATTTAAAAAATTAAACATACTTAGAACAGGGAAAATCTTGAACGTTACAAGGTTGGACTATATTTTTATGAAACAGCAAATATTTAAATTATTATTTGAATCAAATTAAAGGATTTGTTGTTCTATCTTAAAATAGTTAGATACTTTCAAAATATATTGACTTAAAATAAAAAAATATATTTACTGTTGTGCAGATAGGTACTTCACTTTTTTTTGTACGTAGTTTATATTAATTTTCTCCTAAAATTTATACAAGAAATCTGGTGACTTAAAAATATATATATTCAAAGTACTTGCTATATATTTTATTAAATGTTTAATTTGTACAAATTTTACATTTATAAAAATTAAACCTTTTTGACCAAATCCGAAAGAACGATGATAGAAAAAAAAAAACACACATATCGTACAACCAATAATTTCTTCACTCTATTCAGATATAACAAAAATCGCACATTAGGAATCTTTCTCTACATTACTCCCATTTTCCTATAATTACATCCCTGTTATATATAAAAACATTTTCATACATTTATATAGTTGCATAATATGATTAATTTTGTACCTGTAATATAATTAATGTTTGGTTCATTTTTTAAAGCGTAAACCCACGGATAAATAACACATTTTCGACATTCTGTACTTGTAGCTCCATATATAATGATCAATATGTTTTAAAAATTACATCACGTCCACAAAATATAAATATTGAAATAAATAATCGACGAGAATAGGTAGTTCGGAATATCTAGGAGTTTTAGTCTTTAAATTACAACAAAATCGATTTTGTTGATAACTTTATAGTGTAAGCACTTACCGTACATTTAACCGTTTTTTTCAAAAGCTCTTAATAATGTAAGCTACCTACTGAGAAAATTGAAAATTACTTCTTACATAAGTGCCTACCATACGTATTAAATCTCCAATCTGTATATATATATATATATATATATATATACCAATAGATAAAGCTACGTGAGACATTTACAGCACTCTGTCTAACCCGAAATAGTGGTCACGTACTCACGTACATAAAACAAACTAAAAGAAAAAAATCTTTATAAAACCTCGTATGGCAAAAAATCTCATTTCTGTACATAACTCGATAAAAATATCCGTAGAAATAAACCAGACTAAAATTGGTTTGAAATACAATTTTTATATAGGTAATATAATGTATGATGTACCTACCCAATTCCAGTATTAAATGAATTAGTTAGGTAAATATTACGAACAATATAATGTCGGTTCCTATAGTTCCTGCCTCCCAATATGAATTATTTTTTATTTTAGTGCATTTTGTAGTGGAACTGTAAAACTCGATGAATACAAAGAAATGATAAAAAAAGAAAAAAAGAAACCGGAAAGTAAAATATAGAAATATAATAAAAAGAACAATAATTTACGAGAAAATAATAATAATAAATAAAATATAATATTTCAGGAAAAATTGAGGAAAATGTTTTACTTGGGATTTTATAATTTCGAAAACATTACGTGGGAAAATAAATGATGCACAAAGGAATTTGAAAATCAGGAAAATATTATACGGAAAAATAATTTGTAAGAATTTATAAAACAGGAAAAAATATATACCCCGGGCATATTTATAGGCATATTTATTGATTGTTGATCGTTTAGAAAATTCTTTAGCTGTGATCGAGAAACCGATTTTTGAATGTGGCGTAATATTTAGGTTTTATGCGTAACTCTTATATGAACACACGAATAATTACCAACGTTATATGGCGCACCCAAAGTGCACACCCGGGATCCACCTGTTGACGAAAATAAGAAATTATATACATTTGCTACGGAATATTTTAGATTAAATTACAGAGACTATATTTTGAGAATTTAAAATTAAAATTCGTGTCAAATGTGCTCAAAATAAAAAATAAAAAGACGCCGAAGAACGTCTGTAGATTGTAACAAATTCGTAAGTACCTATATTATGCTAAACATTCAACACACAGCAGTGACGAACGCAGGGAAAAATTTCGGATGGTGTTTTCTGAAAATGTTTAAATTTTATATTTATATAAATTAATCATATAGAATCAAACTATACATTATTTGTCATTATATATTTTATAATGAATAATTTTGTAAATTGCTAAAGTCAGACAAAATAATTTTCAAAATTTAAAAATGTACCTTTCCTACCTATAATAGGTATGTATGTTTGAATGTTATACTTATGTATAAAAATGCATGCTTATTACAAATTAGATAGAATACTTATAGTTATATTATTTATTGTAAATTAAATAATACAATCTCTTAAAAATTATAATATATAGATGAAATTATAACTATATTATATTATATTATTATGTAAGGATAAAGGAATACATAAATTTGACTATATCTAATTGTTATTATGACATATATGTAGGTATATAAGTTATTTTTGGTACATATTATGATAATTTTTTACTACTTTTTCTTATAGTTTTGACTTTTGACTAATTTTTAAATCAATTTTTTTCTATTCCATATTTTTATAGTAATATAGTTAATACCCAACAAAACACCTTAATTCAATATTCAAAATATATAGACGACCATGTACCTAACCTGTATTTTACATATTTATATAATCTATTATAGATATATTATATTTATATAATATATTGTACATAATATATACAATATACCATCTCAATTCGTGAGTAACATTAACCCTACTTAGTTTTGATTTAGTTATTTTATTTCGCAGGAAATTTTTCAATCCGAGTTATCTATTTTCTTATTTTTCTTGAACTTCGGAGAGGGTTTTAATTCCCCCGACACAGTGTAACGAAAACTCATCGTGTAGAGTTTCGAAAATAATAATAAATGCATATATTTTCCATAGAAAATTTTTCATAATATTTACATTCATAATCTTAAAAAAAAGTATTTACTATGGAATAAGAAATTATATATACGTTTCCGTTTTTGGGTACCTCGGTTGAATTGTTCAAATTTTCGAATTTTTTATTATATTAATTTTTGTATTTCTCATGAAAGTTTATTCGAATAGGAAAAAGGTTTAATTACGACGATCCTAAGGGATTGGAGAATTGTTTACCCTATCATACAAAATGTTCGAGAAATTCGTGCTAGCGGGTATACCCGAGTGTTCACATGAGGGTTAATAAGTTAGGAAAAACCGACTCTTCGAGCGTATTAATTTACAGGCTTCTATACACATAATACTATAAAACATAAAATAATATGTGATTTAATTTGCGGCTTTTGCCTCTAATTAAATGTTTGACCGCCGGTTAAGCATAGTAAAATTTTCCTCTATGGATGAAATAATTTAAACATTTGTGAATAGGTATACCTAAACCCTATAGGTACCTAGGTACCTATACCCAGTATATCGACTTATTTTTTTTCATATTTCAATATATATATAACTATTTACTGGTAAACGGTTTTATAATTATATAATATTATACCAGTGTAACTTTTAGATTCTGAGCGTAGAGAGGGAGCTAGTGGTTTTACTATGATGTTTTTTTTTTTTTTTTTCTGTTAACAAATTTACTACCAGAAGGAGTGCTCGGATCTATACAAGCTTACATGGTTTCCGGTAGCAAATTGCATCTAGTTGGTACTTTAGAGAGGTCATTTTGCGATTTTCTCAATAATTTTTTAATGCGTAAGGAAAGACTACCAAGAATTTATGGAAAAACGGTAAACTTACGGTTTCGTCAAATCGAGAATTTTCATTTCTTCATCATTCCGAAAATAAAGACTTGAAAATCTTGAAATTTTTATCCAATATTTAATTTAGTAATCTATTTACGATGATTAAGATTTTTTTTACATTTTTTGCAATTTTGGGCTATTTATAGACATTTTAGTTTTCGAGGTTTCTAAGTCCTAAAAGGGGTAATTTTCGGTTTTAAGGTCTGAAAATTTTATACAACGTTAAATATACGTTACGCTAACTAAATTCAATTCAAAAATCTTGAAAATCCGTAGTCACAATTTTTTTTTATAGTCATTTTAATTTTTTCGACAAAATTATCAATTTTGAGGTATTTAAGTCCAAATAGTTGGTAAAATGAGATTTTAAGACCTGAAAAAA